>JAQBSW010012130.1:0-17759 GCA_029291075.1 Eudiplozoon nipponicum | reverse complement strand
ATTATTGGGCTGATTAGTAATTGTGTATGCGTATGAGTCTGTGCTTGGGCCTGTTTGCATGTAAAGGTTTTTCTCCAGTACAGCAAAGTGATTTATTGGATTATGGCCATTTATTTCGAGACTACTAAACTTCACTTTACAATCTTTCATTTATATGCCTCCTCGGTTTTTCTATGATTGTGTGGGTGGAAACAAATTTGACTCGCTTTTACTTCTATTTATTGTTTTGGCTGATTAGCAAGTTTGTATGCGTATGTGTCTGTACGTGGGCCTTTTTCAATATAAAGATCTTTCTCTTGTATAGTAAATTGATATCTGAGATAATGGCCATTTATTTTGAGACTACCAAACTCCAATTTCCGATCTCTCATTTATATACCTCCTGGGTTTTTCTATTATTGTGTGAGTAGAAACAAATTTGACTCTGTTTTACTTTTATTTAATTTTTGGGCTGATTAGTAAGTGTATATGCGTGTGTCTGTGTGTGGGTCTGTTTCCATATAAAGGTTTTTCTCCTGTATTGCAAAGTGATGTCTCGGATAATATCCATTTATTTTGAGTCTACTAAACTTTAATTTACAATATTTCATTTATATACCTCCTGGGTTTTTCTATAATTATTTGGGTAACAACATATATATATATATAGTGAGTTGGCTTTGAAGTCGCATTCTCGAAGACTTTATACGAAGTTAGCTTCACTACTGCAGGTTTACACATAGCTCCTACTAAAGATTCAACAATCTGCACGAAACGCATGTGCACATGAAATTACACCTATCGTTCATACTGAATTTGGTATATCCTTCTCGGCATATTTGAACTAAATTGCTACTTTAAAGCGCCACACTTAATGCATTAATGTACGAACTCTTAATTCACAACCTAACAATGGGTTCGTTTCTCCAAATTTTGCATTCGCATTTGTATTAGGGTAATCGTAGGATTTAGAAGAAAAATTTTCTAATTCTTACCGATGACTTTACAATGGTTAGCGTTCTATTCTCTTTTGGTCGAATGCATTGTATCCTCACAATTAGAGTTATTTCCCATGGAATGCGAAAGAAGATATATTGTAATATATTTTAATAAATCAGAAATGATTGTGTACATTTACAAAAGTGAAGAATCTGTAACCGGTCAAATTTTATCGCCCAAATCTTGCTTTTCAGCTAAAATAAAATAGGCAACTTTATTTTACCGGATATGCGTTTTGACTAACGCAGATTTCGTTGTTCCAGTTGTTTTCTTTTTGCAAAATATTTCGGCCTAACTTACAGTAGGTCTTCATCAGTTTTATTTTGTTTCACAAGTTTAATAAACGAAACAAATGAAGCAAGCGCGTTATTTCTTTTATCCATAATATTTATATTTATACACCAGACTGACCTTTCATTAGATATTCGCGTGTCACATGTGTGTGTAAGTGCATTTTCATAACTGTTAAATACTGTTTGTTGCGAAGAACTAATATATATGCAAGTATGTATTAGGTTTTGCGAACCTAGTAAGAAATTAGTTCAGTTGTGACCAGAAGGATAAACCAAAGGCAGCATGAACGGAAAGTATAATCTCATGCACATTCGTTTCGTGCTTACTGGCGACTCATCAGTAGGAGCCGGTATTACGCCCTTTAACCACTATATATTTGGTAGAAGAATGTGGAATAATAGGACGGTACAATCTCCTAGGAGATTGTACCGTCCTATTATTCCACATTCTTCTACCGAATATATAGTGGTTAAAGGGCGTAATACCGGCTCCCACTGATGAGTCGCCAGTAAGCACGAAACGAATGTGCATGAGATTATACTTTCCGTTCATGCTGCCTTTGTTTATCCTTCTGGTCACAACTGAACTAATTTGTTACTAGGTTCGCAAAACCTAATACATACTTGCATAATCGTTTAATGTCCGTCTGTGTGATTACTAATGCGAAGCGTTAATCTAAAAACAACTGGAGTCAGCTCTATGTTCATCTATATGAAATTAAAGTTAGCGTGAATGCAAAAAAATTTTTTACTCAAACTAAGCGTTTATATTCTGTGCTTACATTTACAAAGCTAAAGATAATCGCGTACACGTGTACTAATATGATCTTGAATCAATATATGATCTTATTCGGAATAATAGTTTATGAGGCGTGTGGTTATGTACGTTTAAACATGCGGCTCCCAGAGCTAAATACAATTTATTCTCGGAGGAATTAATGTGATCGTAAATTAATAAAAGACGTTACACTAAATAATCGTTTATTATACGTGCGTGTGTGCTTTAGTTTACAAATGAGGTGCGCTAACCTAAATACAATTACGTGCACGTGTACTTTCATCTAAGTTAAAAATTATCCTTAGTCTAAAGAAGACGCTAGTCAAAATTAACATATATTATACATATGTGTGCCTTAGTTTCCAAATGCGAATCCTTGCACTAAACGAGCTGCCTTCACGTGCACGTACTTTTAAGCGAAACAAAAGGGTCTAATATTATTCAATGACGTTACTCAAAATAACTGTGCTTCTGTTTTCAAATGCGAAGTCTTAAGTTAAAATTTTCGTGCACGTATACGCATAGTAATCGATTATTTTTGGTAACATAGTTTATTGATTCGCGATCAATATAGCTTCACTTAGATGACCGTGTATGTACACTCATTTATGTTTCGGGTAATGCTTCGTATTTGTAATATTACACATAATAAATGAGTATTTAGATTAACGATATTAATTCATTCATGATTAAATTAGATTCTCTTAGATAAATGTATATTTGCAGGGAATTGAGTGTTGCCCAAACTTTGCATTTGTAAACATTAATACACACGAATAATAAACAAATACTTAGAGTAACGCCATTACTTGATTCATGATCAATTTAATGTTGTTTAGTGCACGCAACTGTTTTAGCTCTTTGCTTCACATTTGTAAACACCAAAACAAAATAAATGATTATTTTGTGTAACGTCATTTATTGATTCACGATCGCTTTGATTTTATTTCCATGAGCGTACATGTGCACGTGATAGTTTTTTACGAAAATCATCGCATTTCTAATAATAAACAAACAGGCGCAGTACAAACGTTTATTTTTATAATTACGTCATTTATTGATTGAAGCTTTATTTTGTTTTCACATTGATGAACGTATATGTGTAAGCAATCGCATTTTGTGTATGAGCTTTGCATTTGTAAAAATAAGTACACAGACGTATAACACTTTATTTTGAGTAACTTCAATTATTGGCTCCAGGTCACTGTTGTTGAACTTATATTAACGTACACGTCCTCGAAATGATTTTTATCTTTCGTATTTGTAAACATAAGCACACAGATGCATAATTAACGATCATTTTGACAAGCTTCATTTATTTATTCGAGATTAATATAGTTCACTTAGGTAAGAAAAAGTTCGTGCCACCCAAACTTATTAGTTTAAGTCTTTGCGTTAGTAAACATACGCACACATACGATTAAAATATTTTGAACAACAACATTGGATGATGAACCTACACGTGCACGCAACAGTTCTGAGCTTAAGTCTTTGTGTTTGTAAACTTACGCACAAAAAATGCGTAGTAAACGATTAATTTAGGCAATGTCTTTTTTTTAGTTCAATATCAGTTTTTGTTTAACGTAAATGAAGGTACAGGTGTTCAAAATTGTTCTTCCCTTAAGGCTTCGCATTTGCAAACAAGCACACAGACACATAACGAACAATTATTTTGAGTAACGTCATATTTTTATTTTAGGAACACATTCGTTTCCCTTAGATGAACGTAAACATGTAGGCCATTGTCTTTAGATTCAGGCTAGCATTTGTAAACACAATAATACACGAATAATAATAGATAGCTTTGACAATTCATTTTATTGAATGAAGATCATAATATTTTACTAAGATGAGACTACACGTGTAAGCAATTTTTGTGGTTTAATGCTTTGAATTTGCAAACTAAAGCACACACATGTATAGTAAAAGACAAGTTTCACCATCGGAATTTATTATTTCAAATTAACTTTAGGTTCATTTAGACAAACGTACAGGATCACACAATTGTTAATCTACAGGCATGCAAGCTCGCAGACGCAAAATAAACGATTATTTTGAGTGACGTCATTTATTGAATTCTAGATCAATTTAGCTTCTCTTAAATGAATTTATCCGTGCACAAAATTTTAAATATCTCAAGACTTCACATTTGACTACAATACCATGCAGACGCATGTTTAACGATTATATCGAGTAACGTCATATATTGATTCGTGGTCTCTTTAATTTCTGTTAGTTTAGAGTACACCTGCACGTAACTGTTTTTAGCTAAACGTCATTTGTAAATATAATCACACAGAAGCAAAATAAATGACTATTTAGAGTAATGCCATTAAATAAGTCACGATCAATTTTATTTCTCTTATAGGAATTGCCGGTGCAGACAGTTGTTTTTAAATTTTCAAAATAGAAACAATTATTTTGATTAACGTTATTTAATAATATTAGACCCATTTGTTCTGCTAAAAAGAACGTACACGTAAAGGCTATTCGTTTTGGTGTAAGGTTTCGCCAATGTAAAATAAAGCACTCATGCATAATATACGACAATTTTGACCTGTATTTAGGTTAACGCATCGCATTTGTAAACAAACGCGCATATACGCATATTAAACGGTTATTTTTTGTAACGTCATTTATTAATTCACGATCACATTAATTCCTCCGAGACAAATATACAGGTGGACGAAATTGTATTTTGCTTACGCCTTCGCATGTTTAAAAAATAAACGGCCACACGCATGATAAACCATTATTCCTAGTAAGGCCACTTATTGATTATAGATCTATGAAATTGAAGTACACGTGCACGCAATTAAATTTAGCTTAATGCTTCACATCTGCAAACATAAGCCTACAAAACATAATAAACGGTTATTTTGAGTGAAGTCATTTATTGATTCACAATTACTTTAGCTTCATATGACTGAACATTCTGGTGCACGTAGCTGTTTTTAGCGTATGGCTTCGCAATAGTAAACATAAAAACGATTATTTTGAGTAGTTTTGTTGTTGTTCAACGACTGGTTAAATACAATGGGATTGGTGTTTACTTAAAGCTCGCAAACTTGATTTAAATAATTATTTTGAGTAACGTCATTAAATGAATCAATATCAATTTAGTTATACTCTACCGATCGGTTACGTACATGCAGTTATTTTAGCTTAATGTTTTCCGTTTGGAAACAAAAGCATACAAGAATAGTAATCGATAATTTTGAGTAACTTCATTTATTGATTCATGATCACATTAGTTTAATTGGATGAAGGTACCCGTAGTGACAATCTTATTTAGCTTAAGGCTTTGCATTTCGAAACAAAAGCACATAAAGCCATTATAAACAACTATTTTAAACGTTGTCATTTAATAATTTGTGATAAGTTTAGTTATTCTGATATGAACGTACAAGTCCACGCGTTTGATTTTAGTTAAATTCTTCGCGTTTGTAAACATAAGTAAACAAACTCATCGTAAGATAATTTATTGAGTAAATTCATTTATTAATCCCAGATGAACTCAAATACTCAGAATAACGCTATCTTGTAAGCAGCTTTCATTACCTGAAGGCTTCGCATTTGAAAATAGAAGCACAAACACGCAGAATAATCGATTATTTCGATCACTATAGTTTTTCTTAGATGAACATAAACGTGCACAAAATTATAATTTGCTTAAAGCTTCAGATTTGTAAAAATTAGCCCAAATCGCATAATAAAAGATTATTTAGAGTAACGCCATTTCTTGGTTCACCATCACTTTAATTTCACTTAGATGAATGTACAGGTGCTTGCAATTAAGACTTCGCATTTGAAAACTATACCATACACACGCATATTATACGATTATTCCGAATAAGGTCATATAATGGTGTACGATCATTTTAGTTTCTCTTAGTTTAACGAATACGTGCACACGACTGTTTTGGCTTAACGCTGCACATTTGTAAAATTAGAATAAAAAAAGCAAAATAAATGAATATTTTGAGTAAATTCATTTATTGATTCACAATCAGTTTGAGTTTACTTAGATGAACGACTAGTACACGTTCTTGTATTAAGCTTAATATTTCGCATTTACATGCACAAATAAACACCCGTAAAAGAAACGATTATTTGGAGTAAGATAATTTATTAAATCACGATCAGTATAGTTTATTTTAGATAAAGTTATATGTACACGCAACTGTTTTAGCCAAATGCTTCACATTTGTAAACATAGGCACACAGGAGCATAATATATTAGTATTTCGCATAACGCCATTAAATGCTTCAGGGCCAATTTAGATACTGAAAGAAAGGCGCACGCAGTCGGTTTAAGCTCAAGGTTTCGAGTTTTAAAAAAGAAGCACAAACACACATAATAATCTATTATTTAGAGTAATAACATTTAATATCTAAATTCTATTATGTTTCACGTAAAAAACGTAGACGTGAGAAAATATTTGTAGCGTATTGCTTCCAATTTGTAAAAAAACCATTCGCACGCATAATAAACAATTTTGACTAAAATAATTTGTTGATTCAAGATTACATTCTGTCTTTTATTTCCTCATAGATGAACTCACAGGTGTCTGCACAATTTTTTTAACGCAAGGCTTTGCATTTGTAAAAATAAGTCATTTATTTATTCACGATTACTTTAATTTCACTTAAATGTACATACAGGTACACGCATTTGTTTTAAGCTAAATGCTTCGCATTAGAACACACACAGAGACATAATAAACGATTATTTTGAGGAACGTAAACAAGATCAATTTAGTTTCACTTTAATGGTGGTTTACGTGCAGGCAGTTATTTTTAGCTAAATGCTTTCCGTTTATAAACAATATCACATATCCGAATAATAATCGATACATTTCATTAACGTAATTTATTGATTCATGATCACATTAATTCAGTTAGTTTAAGATGCTCATGTTCGTGATTTTATTTAGCTTCAGACCCCAAATTTGTAAACAATCACACACGCATAATAAACTATACTCGAAATGTGATAACTGATATCGATGAAGGCCAGAGTGTATGGTTTAACTGGAGTAACAGGTGTTCGGAAATTGTTGTAATTCTCAATTTGGTTGAACTTTAGCATAAAGTTATATCCATCATGTTGGTATCATGTACCGACTCGGAAACCATAGTGTTAGTATCCGGTACTCATTGATTTCAAAAAAGATATCAGTTACTAACACAATAGCCATAGTGTTAGTATCCTTTACAGACTCGGTATATATATTATATAGTGTGAGTTAGCATTGAAGTCGTATTGTCGTTGACTTCAGATTATGTTAGCTTCACTATTACAGGTTTACACATTCGTCTAGGAGATTTACCGTCCTATTATTCCACATTCTTCTACCAAATATATAGTGGTTAAAAGGGCGTAATACCGGCTCCTACTGATGAGTCGCCAGTAAGCACGAAACGAATGTGCATGAGATTATACTTTCCGTTCATGCTGCCTTTGGTTTATCCTTCTGGTCACATCTGAACTAATTTGTTACTAGGTTCGCAAAACCTAATACATACTTGCATATATATTAGCTCTTCGCAACAAACAGTATTTAACTGTAAACTATACTCTTGTCAAACATCATTTGTTCATTCAAAATTATATCCTCTCGCTTAGGTGACGTAACACGTGCAGGCAATTGTATTTAGATTAAAGCATTGCATTTGTAAACTAAAGCAAACACGTATAATGAACGTTTATTTTGAGTCATGTCATATATTTATTCACGATTACTTTATATTCCTTTAAACTTACATAAAGGTGTACACATTTGGTTTTAGCTTACAGCTTCGCATTAGTAAACATAAACACACAAACGCATAATAAACGACTATTTTAAAAACTTTTAATTGTAAACAAAAGCGCAAATACGAAAAATAAACGACAAACTTGTCAAACTGCTTTTATTGATTCAAGATCACATGAGTTCAGTTAGATTAAAGTACTCGCGTTCACAATTTCATTTAACTTAAGGCTTCGCGTTTTTGCCCGTCTAAGTTTGCTTTACATACATATTTGCTTTGCGGGTTGATACGCGCTAATCAGGTGGCCTTCGTAATCTAATGCTGACCGAGGAAAGTCGAATCGTGTCAGTACGTGTGACCTAAGGTAGATGTGCTTAGTTTTTCGACGACTGGTTAAATACAATGCGACTGGGGAATACTACAAGCTCGCAAACTTGATTTTAATAATTGTAACGTCCACCCGCGCAACCATTCACTTTTTAATCGCTTTGCCTATTTATATATGTATCGAAAGCTAAAAAAAGGTTGATTTCATTGGCTGCATAGAAATTGTGCATCGATTCAAGACAACTTTGGTTCTTAAAGCAAGTTTGTGAGCTTGAAGTAAACATCAATCTCATTTTATTTAACCAGTCGTCAAACAACATGGCAAAACTAAAAAAAACTTTGTTAAAAGAATTGTTGCCACCACTCGCGCAATCAATTATTGTTTAACTTTAGTGCTTCTTATATGAACTAATACGTGCGCAGACCTGTTGTAAGATTTGGGCTAACGATTCTCGAAGAAAAACATAGAAACGCATAATAAACGATTATTTTGAGTAACGTCATTTATTGGTTCAATATCACTATAGATTTACATTGATCAACGCAAAAATTCAAGCACTTGTTATTAGCTTATGGTCTCGGTTATGTAAAATAAACGATTATTATGATTTCCGACATTTATTTATTCAAAATCAATTTCGTTTCATTTGGATGAATGTACACTTGCAGGTAAATGTTTTTAGCTTAAGGCAAGGATGTGTAAGCAAAAGACACGCATAGTAAACTATAATTTTGACTAGCGCGTTTTATCGATTAATGATCACTTCTGTGTCACTTAGATGAACGTACTCGTGAACTTTTATTTTAAATAACGACATTTATTCGTTCAACATCAGTTCAGTCTCAATTAGACAAACAAACCTGTAATAGCAATTTTATTTAGTTGTAGAATTCATAATTGCATGTAAAACAAGTACGCAAAATAACAGATTATTTTCAGTACCGTCATTTAGTGATATATAACGTCTTCATTTCTTTTAGATGAACGTAGTAGTGCACACAATTGCTTTTATCATTAAACTTCACATTTTCAAACAATTGCATAACAACGCATCATAAACGATTATTTGGAGTAACTTCATTTTCTAATTCACGTTAACTTTTTATTCGCTAAGATGATTAACGAACATTTTAGTTTATCCTAGTTGAACATACCTCTGCTCGAAAATGTATATAGCTTAAGGCTTCGAATTTGTAAACACAATCCACACACAATAAAGGATTATTATGAGTAACGCAACTAATTTATTTAAGATCATTTTACTTTATCTTAGATGAACGTATGCGTGAACTAAAATATTTTTAGCTTAACGCTTCGAATTTGTAAAGGTAAATAGACGCCTTATAAACGGATATTTGAGGAACGCCATTAATTTATTCACGTAAACTTTAATTTTTCTTACATAAAAGTACCAGTGCGCTCAAATCTATTTAACTTAAAGTTTCGCATTTGTAAGCAAAATTCTAACGCATAATGGAAGATTATTTTTAGTAACGAAAAAAAACATTATTAACAATTATTTTGCATAACGTTAATGATCGATCCACTACCACTGATTTTCTCTTAGTTAAACGTACCTGTGCACTTGTAAACAAAATCACACATTACACACGATTATTTTTTGTAACACCATTAATTTGTTCATGATTACATTTAATTCTCTTAAATCAATTCTCCAGTGCAAGCAACTGTATTTAGATTAAGGTTTGGCATTTGTAAACAAGAGCATACACGCATGATAAACGATTATTTTGAGTAACATTCATTGATTCAAAATCACTTTTGTTTCTGCTAGATGAATGTACATTTGCACGCAAATGCTTTTAGCTTAAGATTTCGCATTTGTACTCATAAAAACACAAACGCTTAATTATAGATTAATTTTAGTTACGTGATTTATTGTCTCAAGATCAACGTAATTCACTTAGATGAAGGTACTATTTCACGCAATTATTTCTAGCTTCGAGCTTCGCGTTTGTGAAGACACTTAAACACACATTATAAAGGGTGATCTTGAGTAACATCATTAATTGTTTCGAGTTCAATTTAGCTTCTCTTATAACAACTAAATTACTCAGAAATGTCTCTGAAACTACATTTCTTAAGTCCTACAGCTAATTGATCTGTATCCCGCTGTTAGACATTATAACCACATTTATATAAATATTCCATAATGCAAATATTCATCACGCGTATATGGTGATTTTCATCTAAAATTTTGTTTACCTTTTCTTTACCATTTGTTACATAAATATTAAGATTATCACAGAAGACATTAGAGGTCTTAAATTTTTTGGTGCAAATATAAAGTTATTAAAGGTATTATCTTCAAATACTCCATAATTTGACCTTCATCCCTATTTTGGTTTGCATTTTCTGTAACATGCACAATATTTATATAACACATGTTACAGAAAGAATAAACAAAAATAGTGAAGAAATTCACTATGATTAAACATACACCCGTGATAAATATATATATTATGGAATATTCATATCAAAGTTGATAATAATTTTAATAGCTCTATGCTTTCATCGTAGAAATGAACACCTGTCATGTCTTATGAGATAATCTCAATATTTATATATAAATATATATATATATATCATAATGTAAATAAATATTTATCCCGGGTACATGATTATTCTTTGTGATATTCATAGTTATTTTTCATAACATTTGTTGATAAATATTGAGATAATCCCAAAAGACATGAGAGGTTTTCCGTTTTACGATGTAAATATAATTTCTAGTAACACAGGAAGATAAAGATAAAATCACTAGAAATTAGATTTGAACTAATTCTATTAGCTTACAGGTAAACCGATTGCTATGAATGCATTAAGTAATGAATTAGTTTATATATGCACAAATTAATTGCAGTTGGACAGCTATTGATGTATGCAAATTCTAGTAAAGTATGTCATAAACAGAATAAAATTAGTCATCAAACTTCAGGTTAACGATCTCGGCAAAGTCTGAAATGAGTAAGGTTACATCAATCCCTTTTTTCATCAGAATACATGATATTGAACATTTGACTCATTGGATAAAGTTACAGTGAACCCTCGTTTATCGTGGTAGATAGGCTCCCAGACAGGCCGCGACAGCAGAAATTCCGCGAAGTAGGAACATTATATTTACAGTACTTATATAACATGTATTCGAAATTTGAAAACCCTCCCCTTACGTATTATTAACAAACCACCCGTTGGAACCAATCACTGGCCGTCTTACGTCGCACTTCGTCACCGAGCTGCTACGCTTTGCATTTTGCCAACAACAGGGTAGTAAGTACGCGGGTACAGACTGTTGTACATATGGTTCAATTTTTGTCATGTTAGTTACAAATTCAACTACAAGGTATGTACATGTTTTATACTATTTTATGCTTGCTTTGTTGTTCGTAGACTTGGAAATACTATTTTTCATTAGTTTTAGGGGGAATCAACAAAATATTTTGTGATTTCATATATCACGACTATTTTCGACATTGCTGGATAATCTGCGATTTATTTTCTTATTTTCTCATATAATAGAATGAAAAATATCTGCAATGTCGTGAATCCACGACAATCGATCCGCGAATTAGAGACGGTTCATAGTATTTCATCATTTCTTTATCATATCAATCGTTAAAAAATCTTTCAATTTGGTGTCTAATTTATTATCCAACTTATCTAACTTTTGTACACTGTTAGTAAAAACATCCTCTATCACATGATTTCAACAAAGTAAAATCTTACATTAATTACTTACATATGTCAGTATAAACTAAGAATTGTATAGTGTAGAAAAGGCAATTCATCCAGTAGACCGGTTTCGTCCTTATTGGGAACTCATCATTTAATGGCCAGAATTTGCCGCGGACAGGACTCGAACCTGGGCACGTCTGCTTCGGAATCTGGTGCTCTAACCACTGATCAGTCAGCTCTAAACAGTCAATCAAGATTGTACGCTTAAAGCAAACATTGTATTTGACTGGTTAAATACAATGAGATCGGTATTTACTTGAAGCTGGCAAACTTGATTTAAAGGGAGAAACTATTTTGTCTCGGTATTAATAAGCACAGTTCTTACTCCTTTGTAATTTGTAAATTTCTTCGTCCTCGAACCTTTTCTCGAGTAAAAGGCATATGCAGCATAATATACGGAATTTGTAACACCTCCCGTGCATTCAATGATTGTTTGAATGAACAAAAATTTTCAAATTCTTGCGAAAATTGGAAGACACAACTACCTTTATCACCCTCTAATTAATCAAATCAAAAATTTAATTATTGTCGGTATTTTTTCTATGCTGTATGATCAGTTAAAAATTAGGATCTATGCTTACCTCATGATAACAGACGTGACTTAAATAATTCTCCGCCGCTTTCGAACAACTAATGAGTCCGTAACGTATATAACTAATTAAAAAATAAAACTATCTAAATAAGATAACTTTATCCCTTTATGCTAGGCTGGATTTCTTAATAAATGCACAAAATTTAGAAACCAACAACGGAATGCCTAATGACTCTACGGCCAAATTAAGATATATGCTAAAGGACGCATCTGTCATTTGTTAGAAAAAGAGGTCACTTCTTAAATAACAAACGTGATTTATCCAAAGTTTAAGTAAACATAGACTGCTTTCAATTTTTATCATAAAAATGTTGCTTCCAGCAAAAGGAGCTGTTAATATTCTGACAGAAGTTAACTTAAAAGTTTGGCTGCCAAATTCAGCTAATTAAATTAACTTTTCTTCACTTACTCATTTGCAGTGCACAATCATAAAACCAGAAATGATTTCAGTAATACGATATATTTTTATATTAGATATTTTTAATCTGAAGTAAATGCTATTCATGTTTGATAAATTATTTGTAAGTCGTCCACTAAGGTTTGAATTTCATTGGTGATATGCTTGTTGAACATTTGGAGCAACCTAAATAAAGCCAAAACCCACTATTCAAAGCAGAGTTACAGACCCTTTTTGTGTCTTTGATCAAGCTTTTCCCTTATTCTTAGTGCATTAATAGTACAATCATTTTAAATTTACCATTTAACATTTCTGTGCCCACGATTTTATGAATTGGAAGATTGCTCCTTGTCTTTATACAGGAAAAAGTCATTTTAGATAACGCTAGTAGCACAAAAAAGAGAAATGGCTAAGAATGCATATCCGAGGGTTTGTTTAGAGAAAAAATTATTTGCAAGGATTCAACGTTTGCACAAGCCTAGTATTTAAATTTTTGGTGAATTACTTTTCATTCATCAATCGACAAGCAAATCTTCTAACTGAACAAATGAAAATTGTTATAATCAAGGTTACGGTCTTGATAAAAACACCTGACCCATTAATTACTTACATATGTCAGTATAAACTAAGAATTGTATAGTGTAGAAAAGGCAATTCATCCAGTAGACCGGTTTCGTCCTTATTAAGAACTCACCACGTACTAGCCAGAAATTGCCGCGGACAGGACTCGAGCCTGGGAATGTCTGCTTCGGAATCAGGTGCTCTAACCACAGCGCCATCCTGCCCCACACTGCACTACACACAATTTTCAGTTATACACTAAAAAATGTGACATGGTTAGCCTATTTTATTTAGGTAGAGCTCATATGGCATCCATTTAGACCCAAGTTTCAACTAAACATCTCCAATCTCTAATTATTGAACAGAAACCACACTACATGGGGAAGTGGAATTGAAATGAACATTTATATAAATAAACAAACATTGGTTGCGCGGGTGGTGATAATTATTATTAAAATCAAGTTTGCCTTCTTGATATAAAATTCTGACCGATTAATTACTTACATATGTCAGTATAAACAAAGAATTATATAGTGTAGAAAAGGCAATTCATCCAGTAGACCGGTTTCGTCCTTATTGGCAACTCACCATGTACTGGCCATAAATTGCCACGGACAGGACTCGAACCTGGACACGTCTGCTTCGGAATCTGGTGCTCTAACAACTAAGCCATCCTGCCGCACACCACACTATACAAAATTTTTCAATTATATACTAACTAATGTAACTTGGTTAGTCTACTTTTCCTTTAGGTGGAGCTCATATGGTATCCATTTAGACCCAAGTTTCAACCAACCATCCACAATGTGTCATTACTGAAAAGACACCACACTACATGGGGAAATGGTATTGAAATGATCATTTATATAATTAAACGAACATTGGTTGCGCGGGTGGTGATAACAATTATTATAATCAAGGTTGCGGTCTTGATATAAACACCTGACCCATTAATTACTTACATATGTCAGTATAAACTAAGAATTGTATGGTGTAGAAAAGGCAATTCATCCAGTAGACCGGTTTCGTCCTTATTGGGAACTCATCAAGTACTGGCCAGAATTTGCCGCGGACAGGATACGAACCTGGGCACGTCTGCTTCGGAATCTGGTGCTCTAACAACTGAGCTATCCTGCCGCACACTACACTACACACAATTTTCAGTTATATACTAACTAATGTAACTTGGTTAGTCAATTTTTCCTTTAGGTGGAGCTCATATGGCATCCATTTAGACCCAAAGTTCCAACTAACCATCCCCAATCTGTCATTACTGAACAGATACCACACTACATGGGGAAGTGGTATTGAAATGAACATTTATATAATTAAACGAACATTAGTTGCGCGGGTGGTGATAACAATTATTATAATCAAGGTTGCGGTCTTGATATAAACACCTGACCCATTAATTACTTACATATGTCAGTATAACCTAAGAATTGTATAGTGTAGAAAAGGCAATTCATCCAGTAGACCGGTTTTGTACTTATTTGCAACTCACCATGTACTGGCCAGAAATTGCCGCGGACAGGACCCAAACCTCGGCAAATCTGCTTCGGAATCTGGTGCTCTTACCACTGTGCCATCCTGCCGCACATTACACTACACACAATTTTTAGTTATATTCTAACTAATGTAACTTGGTTAGTCTATTTTTATCAGATGGAGCTCAAATGACATTCATTTATACCCAAGTTTAAACTAAGCACACCGAATCTGTCATTACTGAACAGACAACAGACCACATGGGGAAGTGGTATTGAAATGAACATTTATATAATTAAACGACATTGGTTGCGCGGGTGGTGATAACAATTATTATAATCAAGGTTGCCTTCTTGATATTAACTCCTGACCCATTAATTACTTACATATGTCAGTATAAACTAAGAAATGTATAGTGTAGAAAAGGAAATTCATCCAGTAGACCGTTTTCGTCCTTATTGGGAACTCACCATGTACTGGCCGCGGACAGGACGTGAACATGGGAATGTCTGCTTAGGAATCAGGTGCTCCAACCACTGTGCTATCCTGCCCCACACTACACTACACACAATTTTCAATTATATACTAAATTATGTAAAATGGTTAGTCTATTTTTTGTAGGTGGAGCTCATTTGGCATCCATTTAGACCCAAGTATCAACTAAGCATTCCCAATCTGTCATTACTGAACAGACACCACACTACATGGGGAAGTGGTGTTGAATTGAACATTTATATAATTAAACGAACATTGGTTTCGTGGTTGGTGAAAACAATTATTATAATGAAGGTTTCGGTCTTGATATAAATACCTGACCCATTAATTACTTACATATGTAAGTATAAACTACTAATTGTATGGTGTAGAAAAGGCAATTCATCCAGTAGACCGGTTTCGTCCCTATTGGGAACTCATCACGTACTGGCCAGAATTTGCCGCGGACAGAATTGGGACCTGGGCACGTCGCTTCGGTCGGTGCTCTCCACGAGCATCCTGCGTGCCTCCTACGCACAATTTTCAGTTAACTACAAACTAATCTAATTAAGTAGTCTATATTTTTTAGGTTGAGCTCATGTGGCATGCATTTAGACCCAATTTTCAAATAAGCATCCCTAATCTGTCATTACTGAACAGACACCACACTACATCGGGAAGTGGTATTGAAATGAACATTTATATAATTAAACGAACATTGGTTGCGTGGATTATGATAACAATTATTATAATCAAGGTTGCCTTCTTGATATAAACACATGACCCATTAATTACTTACATATGTCAGTATCAACTAAGAATTGTATAGTGGAGAAAAGTCAATTCATCCAGTAGACCGGTTTCGTCCTTATTGGGAACTCACCATGTACTGGCCAGAAATTGCTGCGGGCAGGACTTGCACCTGGGCACGACGGCTTCGGGATCTGGTGCTCTAACAACTGAGCCATCCTGCCGCGCACTACACTTCACAACATTTTCAGTTATATACTAAGTAATGTAAATTGGTTGGTATATTTTTTTAGGTTGAGCTCATGTGGCATACATTTAGACCCAATTTTCAAATAAGCATCCCTAATCTGTCATTACTGAACAGACACCACATTACATGGGGAAGTGGTATTGAAATGAACATTTATATAATTAAACGAACATTGGTTGCGCGGGTGGTGATAACAATTATTATAATCAAGGTTGCGGTCTTGATATAAACACCTGACCCATTAATTACTTACATATGTCAGTATAAACTAAGAATTGTATAGTGTAGAAAAGGCAATTCATCCAGTAGACCGGTTTCGTCCTTATTGGGAACTCATCAAGTACTGGCCAGAATTTGCCGCGGACAGGATACGAACCTGGGCACGTCTGCTTCGGAATCTGGTGCTCTAACCACTGAGCTATCCTGCCGCACACTACACTACACACAATTTTCAGTTATATACTAACTAATGTAACTTGGTTAGTCAATTTTTCCTTTAGGTGGAGCTCATATGGCATCCATTTAGACCCAAAGTTCCAACTAACCATGCCCAATCTGTCATTACTGAACAGACACCACATTACATGGGGAAGTGGTATTGAAATGAACATTTATATAATTAAACGAACATTGGTTGCGCGGGTGGTGATAACAATTATTATAATCAAGGTTGCGGTCTTGATATAAACACCTGACCCATTAATTACTTACATATGTCAGTATAAACTAAGAATTGTATAGTGTAGAAAAGGCAATTCATCCAGTAGACCGGTTTCGTCCTTATTGGGAACTCATCAAGTACTGGCCAGAATTTGCCGCGGACAGGATACGAACCTGGGCACGTCTGCTTCGGAATCTGGTGCTCTAACCACTGAGCTATCCTGCCGCACACTACACTACACACAATTTTCAGTTATATACTAACTAATGTAACTTGGTTAGTCAATTTTTCCTTTAGGTGGAGCTCATATGGCATCCATTTAGACCCAAAGTTCCAACTAACCATGCCCAATCTGTCATTACTGAACAGACACCACATTACATGGGGAAGTGGTATTGAAATGAACATTTATATAATTAAACGAACATTGGTTGCGCGGGTGGTGATAACAATTATTATAATCAAGGTTGCGGTCTTGATATAAACACCTGACCCATTAATTACTTACATATGTCAGTATAAACTAAGAATTGTATAGTGTAGAAAAGGCAATTCATCCAGTAGACCGGTTTCGTCCTTATTGGGAACTCATCAAGTACTGGCCAGAATTTGCCGCGGACAGGATACGAACCTGGGCACGTCTGCTTCGGAATCTGGTGCTCTAACCACTGAGCTATCCTGCCGCACACTACACTA
>JAQBSW010012129.1:0-17771 GCA_029291075.1 Eudiplozoon nipponicum | reverse complement strand
AAATTTTGACATTTTATAAGTTGGAGAATTCTGGACATTCACAATTAACATAAGTATATTATCTTGTTTATGAATCATTACTAAATCATACACTCTAAGAAGGAGCGTGGATCTGGGGAATTAGATTTAGTGCTTGGAAAATCATTTATACAAATGGACACACTCTTTCCCAGAGTGTATGGTTTAATGAAGATTCATAAACAAGATAATACTCTTAGGTTAATTGTGAATGTCCAGAATTATCCAAATTTCTATGCCTTAGAATAAGAAAATACACCTCTTTTTTAGATTATACACTTATCACTTTACTGACATTATTAGTAAATATAAATTATTATTGAATGATAAACTGGAACGCCTGTATGTGGTATCTATGTATATGAACATACCGGTACAGGTTACATTAGAGTGTGTCCAACGCTATCTAACAGAATACCCTGAAATACTAGAAGGTAGTAAAATTATACTAAGGAGTAATATGGAAATATTTAAAATTTGTATGTCCTCCGCATACTTAGCTTAGAAGTATCACCAAATATACTTCACACTCAGATGAATTAGGTACTTGAAGTTCAAAGAACCCAGTTTATTGATTATAGATACTTTTATATACTTATATAGAGAAGCCTCATATAAAATATATATTTAAATATTAAAATGTTTTTATTGATATAATTAATCCGTTAGTACACCAATCATAAATCAATTATTGTTAAATTGTATTGTCTATATATGTATATGTGGCGAAAGCTGCAAACAGTTAATGTTCGTGACTGCATAGAAATTGTGCAGCCGACATTTCCAGTCAAGTTCAATGTATGCAAGACTGCTAGAGGTGAGAGCCGCATATCTAAATTTGATTTCCATATATATTCAATGCGGTTTGATCCTCGATGGTAAGTTTGCCGTCGTACTCTGATGATGATCATGGAAGGTCGGAACGCGTCAGTGCCTGCGACTGGCGGTGGTTGTGCTATGTTGTCCGACGACTTGTTAAATACAATGAGATATAATTCATTAGTGTAGGCTCATTAATCGGTCTTTTTCAATCGATAGAATAAGACTATATTCTTTCAACAGTTTTATTAACAAGAATGCTGATGGAGGGCTTAAACTTGAAGGGACAAGTGAGAACTCATCAATTAAGGCCAATAATCAGTGCACCTGGTAATGTACAGGTTTCAAGATTTTATCGACCTACAAGTGCTATCAATTGTCTCGCACAAGAAAAAGGCGGTCAAATCTCCCACAAGAAGATAATTTGTCAGGTGTGACTATTTTATTCTAAGTTATGACGTTGCAGTGTAGACTGAATGCATCCAAATTAATGAAACGTCTCGTTGTTTTGATGATCTAACTTGAAGTAGAGAATGAGAGGGAAATAAAGATGGATAGTTTAAAATGATCAAACGATGTGAAGTTCTAATGGCACTGGACGTTGATTACTTCTTCGTTGGTGTAAGCACAATCGAATTGATTGTTTCCATGTGTAGAGATTTGCACGAACTGATGTAGAAAATTGTCGGTAAAAGCCTGAGCAGCGGGTTTTTTCCGAGACAAGATTAGCCCAAATGGCGTTAGAGAGGTTAAGGTCTGCCAAAACAATGTACTTGCCAAGAGGTTACATATAGAAGGTGGATAAAATTTGGTTTGGTATCATCAAATGGAGGGTAAAAGATTTTGTACCAAAGAGTTGGAGGTAGCCAGGCTATTCGGCATAAAAGAGTAATGGATTAAGCAGCTCACCCCCCCCCTAATTCAACAACGCTGACGCTTAGCGACGGAAACGAATCTTTGTACCTTTTTTCTTAGGGGTAAAATAGGTGGTGTCACGTTAGTCTGAATAGTGGATGGGGGTGTGATTGCAATGCGTGGTTTGGGTATAAGCCTCACGTTTAAACTCATTGGTCCTCGACGTAGACGGCTCCGACGTCGAGGTGCAGCAGAAGTGTACCGGGTCAATGTACACGTTGTGATGGTCGTTTGATAAAGTCATTCCCTCAAAGTGTGAGACTTAATAGCACAGTGGCATACATTGGAGTATCCCGAAAATACCCCCAACAGTAGTGAGTTTTTTCTTGGAATAGGTCCAGCCAGAGAACGCAACCTTGGTATTGGAGAGTGTCGAGATCGACGGCTGAATGATAGAAATTTTATCGGTCGCCCTCTGCAACAAGGCGTTGTCACGCCTGCGTTTGACCTTGCCTGAAGAAACCAAAATAGATCGACACTTGAGAGTTTCAATTTCGTCATTGCTGTCTTTTGTGTGTTGTAAGGACAAAAGTACGTTGTTTGTTCATCGAAATATCCTTTAAGTGATGAATGTTTTTACAAAAATGCGCAAGCATATCCGAAGCCAGCTCAACCTTAGAATATGGTGCTTGCGAAAACCAGATAAACAGATTCCGCTTATTATGGTTGCGTAGAGAAACCTCTCTCGCCACCCTATTAAGAATATTGTTAGCTTGGCGCATTACGAGTGAATGCAATGTGGAGGCAGAATGATCCTCCAACGCGACAGACAAAAGGCTGGAGATTTCAGTCGAATGCTGTTGGAGTTTGGAGTGGCTGTTTGGCCCAGTCACCAGTTTTGTGTCAGGATTGAAGTGTCAACTGGCAATTGCGGCTTAAGATTTATATCGATGAAAGCCAGAAATCTAGAATTCGAGGGGTGAAAATGTTGTGACAGAGAGATCAATATAATAAAGGCACATTGTGTAGTGAGGAAGGCACAGATTATATGTGTATTCTCTAATTAGTATAAAAATAATTCCTTAGATCGGAGCTAAGATTGAATGCCAACTAAGTGGTGCAAAATACGCACGAGAATATCTACGAATCTGAAAAAAACGTGAGAGATAAAGAAAATTGTTTGACGAATCAAAGCTCTATAATTCCAAAAAAATCAGCGAAGCAAAACCACTCCGGTTGCTGTACTACACCCAGCAGAAGCTATCTCCATAAACTATTCTCGGTTACTTAATTTTATGAGATTGTACTTAAAATCAAATAGATATAATAATTGATCATTAAGAAATACTTAGGTTGTGCTGACAACATATATATCATCAAAATCCAGTCATAAAATTTCAATTCACTATATATTTATATATAAATTACCAGTACAAGCTAAACATTGTATAAGTTAGAAAAGATGACTAGTTGCAACTTTAGAAAAAAGCGATGTCGAATATGATGTGTCTGAGGGAACTATTGGACAAAGCTTGGAGGTTGGTATGTAGCTGTAAATCGCATGCAAAGCATGGCTACGGTGATGCAGTGGACGAGTTGGAAAACTAAAACAAATGCTTTCTATTTCAAATCTCCGCTACAAAAATCTTGAAAGTACTTAATGAGTGCCAAATAATGAGGATTTGACCAATGATTAGTCATTCATTATCTAGTAGATGAATTGCCTTTTCTATCCTATGCAGGATTTCCGTTATGTAGGGGTAGTAATTGAGTCGTCTTCCCGTTCATTTTATGGTGAGTAGTGAAATAAAGCGATGCAGCAGAAGCCGTAAGGCGGCTAATTTGCCGATTTCGCCTTATTTTGTAGTTCGCTTAATTAAAATTATGTGATGTATATATAGAGATTTGAGTTGTCTCGTTACTGTTCTTTTTTAAGTCTGGAATTCATTGATGGATTGAAATTAATGATTTTACTAATGTCAAGCGGTATATGCTTCTAGATAGGAATATTTATTTTATCCATATTGTAATTAACTTATTATATGCTCGACAATTTTGCTTCATAATGAATGTTAAACGTATTTTATTAGTTTAAATACTTATTGCTTCGGTTGATCTTTATTGTATTTTTGTACGACTTCTAGTCATAAATGCGACTAGCGATTATTTCGGTGCAATGTTGACTTATTTTGTAATTGGAGCTGCTTTATTTAGTGGATTTTATTCAACGACGGATCCCAAGGAAATCATGGTCATTATAAGTCAGGTAAAAATGGGCATTTATTTCTAGAATCTCATAATTTATACCTATTTTTGTGTTTTGTACTTATTCAGTTACCATTAAATTTCAAATGTTTATTGTTGTTTATTATTGTTTGGTTCATTCATCGAAAAATATATTCGCCAGCTTATGTTGCATATACCAGGTCTATACATTTTAACTCACATTAGACGACCGTACTCAGATTTTTTAGATGCAGGAAATACACTTTGACTATCATTTACATTTAAACATCGTTCATCTTGTTGTGCGTCCATACACTTTGTTGGTACAGCTGACTTTCATTTTCATATGTCGATATTTATAAAGAATTTTATTATCTGTCTATTGTACCACTTTCACCACGTGTTGTTAATATTAGTATAGCTTGGTTTGCGCTGTCTGCATACACTTGTATGCTACTTTGCCTATAAATATGTAATTATTTCTAAATTTTTATCAATAATAATAAGTTTGTATATGCTTTAGGGCATTAAATGTCCGTCTAATTAAGCGTTTGATATTAAGGTCTATGCCATTTGCACTTGGTCGGTACCATGTATAAGTGTTATTATGCTTTGAAGGCATTGGTGATGACAATGAATAAGTCCGCTCGTCCATCGTGTTTGTGGTTATTCTTGTCTGTGCCAGGCTTGTGTCGTTCTCAACATACCTGCCAATATTAGTACACGACAGTTTACTTCTACCTGAATCTAATAATAACACTCTTTTTGTTGCTACTTTTTTATTTGGAAATTTTTGTGCTGTGGATTATGAAGAGCTATTTGCATTTTGCATTACAACTGTGATGGTTTTTGGCCAAATAAACCGGATACCGTGGCTGTGATACATCTTTTAGCTCTAGCTTATAATTCCTTGTTCTTTTGTCAAATCTTTGTACATTGGTATGCATCTTTCTGCTTCATATTTATATTACACACTTAAATTAGGAATGTCGTCGTTATGTCCTGTTTTTAAAATGTATTCAGCTATGGTACAATTTCCCGCTGTTTAATAGTCTGTCTATTGGTTGCACCAGGATGCAATTGGTCAAAAATGCTAACCGACACTAACCACAGAAGCTTATTTCGTATGGAATCATTTCGGCCGGAAAATACGGCATAGCCCAACATATTTTAGAATTAGCCCATTACGCAGTCATCTCTAATTTTAGTTTATCTTATACAGCTACAGCAGTAACATGCATATCAATATGCGAATTTTCGACAATAAAACAATAAATGCTATGTTTAGACTTACGAAAGTGTTCCAGTCACAATAGTTATTACCGAAGACAAATAACTCGTAATCATCTACAAAACCAATATTTCAATGATGCGATTAATAAAAGAATTTTCAGATAAAATAAACAATTTTGGCTAAAATATAAGCAGGTTTGCTGAAGGCAAAAAGAATTGACGCAGAAATTGATTACCACTTCCACATTAGACAATCAGGCATTTTAATTATCAACATCAATGACTTAAAATGGCGACAATACTTATAAACAATGCAAGGCATATTTAAATGAATTAAGTCTTAAATGGCCAAAATTATTTAACAATAACAATAAATTATTGTTTGTTTCATATAGTTACTATTATATATTGAGAATACTGACACAAGAACCACATATAAACGGTTGGCAACCATTCACTGTTAAAACACAATTTTTCTGCTAGGTCTGACTGATAGGAATTCATTTGTATATTGGTTTTAGAAAAATAAGTTGGTTGTCTGTTTTACTTTATTGTATAATGAATAAGACTAGAATAACCGATGATAAATGCATAGAAACCGGAGTTTTCCGTTTGTGCGTCTATACTCCTGCCTGAATAAATTTTTAGCATACATCACCAATCGAATTCTTTATTCTTCAAAAATGAGAGGAAATGTCATTTTGGATTAGAGCTCTACGTTATTCGTTGCTTATCGTGTTAATTTTTCTCAAGGACTATAAATATACAGCTTTTAAGCTGTGAATAACCGAGATTTTCAATACCATAAACATGCACTGCGGTTTAATCCCGTTATTTAGATGTCCATTGTGTTCTGCTTTTAATGACAGAAGTTCATAACGCGTCTTTTTTGGTTTAGTGATTAGTTGAAACTAGATTGGTGTTTTTTTGAACACCACTAACTTCGTTTATGTCATTCCAATAAATGTACGCGCAATTAGTGCTTGATTAATAGAATATATTTTTCAGAGTTAGCGCAAATTGCAAAAAGGTTATAATCATGATTACAAAGACGTCTAGCGCATGGGAGTCTGCTATAGTTGAAACACTCATCTCAGACTTTTTAAAACTATACGTACAATTAGACTTGCACTCACTAAGTCATTTGGCAGTTTTGCTTTAATGATGGCATGTAGAACCAAAATTGATGGTTGTGTCGATATGCTTTGCGACGGGTTAAAATGCTGTTCACATTGAATTTTATAATAATCTTAAAACATTGTTCAAAATCTTTTATCAAGTTTATCTGGTTTGGCCGAAAAAATGAGTTCATAAAATATTTTGAACAATTTTATATTTCATTTATTTAAATTTTCAACTAAATTCAGATGAGCTTCTACTTGATGTACCTTGTGAACAAACTCACATCATTACTTGACCTGGCTTATGAATGTGCAAAGATTAGTGGAATGGCAAATCGGTATGTCAAGCAGAATTTCTACAATTACATGTTTTTATAGTCTTTTAATCTCAATGTTATAGCAGTTAGATACTGTTTGTGTCAAAGATCCAATATATGTGCAATTGTGTATTAGGTGTTGCGCACCTAGTAACATATTAGTTCAAATATGACGAGAAGCATAAACAAAAGTCAGCACGAACGAAAGGTATAATCTCATGTGCACATTCGTTTCGTGCTTACTGGCGGCGAATCAGTTTAAGTTGGTATTATGCCCTTTATCTGCTATATATTTGGGTGGGGAATGTGGCAAAATTTGACGATACAAGTGTGTAAACCTGCAGTAGTGAAGCTAACTATTTATAAAGTCATCGACAATGTGACTTCAAAGCCAACTAGTTATATTTAGTATATACTCCAAGCCTGTAAATGGTACCAACACTTTGGCTATTGTGTTAATACCCGATACCATCGTTATGGTACCGAAAGGTACAGGGTACCACATTATGCTTGCCATGGCTTTCAATGTATACTAACGTTCACCAAACTTGCGAGTTACAACTATTTCTGAAAACCTGTTACTCCAGCTATTCGATATACTCAATTTAATTGTTATACCCGCGAGTTGCGTAAATCTGATTGGCAAAATTATTGGTTAGTGATTTGTCTCATTTCTGCTAAAGTGTCGTATTCAATACCTGCGCAAGAGAGGCTACTTAATGGCGTGAATATAATTTCAACTAGCGCGAATAGCTTAATAGTGTTAACTATGATGATTGTGTAAATAGATAATTATGCAATAAATGAAAGAACTGTGCAAAAGTTTCTATGTTGTTCGACTGATTAGCTGCAATGGTGTTTACTTCAAGCTGGCAAACTTTATTTAAAGAAATGTAATGCATAGTTTCAGTTTTATTTTAGCACTCGTCGTTAATGGCCAAGACTTTTGCAAATAGGCGTTGAATTCATGATCATGTGATTCAGACCCATTAGACTCGTCGCCTTTAACGCAGAACCAATGCATTGCACGCAATTCTAAGCTTCAAGCCAACTTTAATACAATAAAACCATTACCCAATTGGTTTTTTCTGTCCTAAAATGGTAGATCTGGCATGGCTAGTTTAAACTTTTTGTTGAAGGTAGCAACCGTCGACCACACAGAACAAACTTTTCGTAAAACAATGTTGATATAAAAATTAGAATTTTATGCTATGCCTTGGTGCGAGGATCAAGGAGATTAGCTGAATGGCTATTAGTATAATGTTCGTTGTTTCGGTTAAAGCTGACAGATCTAACTACCATCAAATTGTTCCATGTTCCTCACCAAAATATATAGTGAGTAAAGGGCGTAATACTGGCTCCTATTGCTGAGTCGCCACTAAGCCCGAAATGAATGTACACATGAGATTACACATTTCGGTCATTCTGACTTTAGTGTATCCTTCTGGTCCCATTTTAATCTTATTAGAAACGCATAATCCATAATTGCATATATATATATATATATATATATATATATATATATATATATATATATATATATATATCATTTTCATTGTCGCGAATATTACACAGTATTTTCTTATTAGGAAGAAATGACACATTAATAACAAGGTGGGTAATTGCCACCTATTTCGAGACTACTTAACATCCATTTACAATCTTTCATTTATTTACATCATGAGTTTGCATTTGCGAGTCTGATTTGGTTTTACTTCGAGTTCGTCCTTGTGCTGATTAGTAAGTTTATATGCGTATGTGGCTATGTTTGTCTGTTTGCATGTGTGAATCTTTCTCGTTGTATTGAAAAGCCATGTCTGAAACCTACTCATTTTTTTATTGATGTATTGAGTGTTGACCAAATTTTCGCATTTAAAAGAACTTTTTTTGCGCGACAGGGAATAAATTAATTACCTGACACACGTTGCACCCAAAATGTTGTGTGCATCCACTGTCATTAATTATGGTCAAATTGTTTGTGGGATGTGATTCCTGCTGAAAAAGGCTTCTGGTACTGGAAGCCGAAATATACGAAGAAAATTGTAGACAGTGGATGCAAACTGTTCGAATCGTTGGCTCTTACGTGTACGAGTGTTTTTCCCTTTGTATCGTCTTTTGCTTCGCCTTGTTCCTTATTTTTTCAACTCCATTGGTAATAGCGCAGGGTGTGCGAATTGTAGTGTTGATTTTTCATATTGATCTGTAATTTCTGTCGCTGTTAACAATGGTTCTGATACCGTATTTGCGGCTGCTTTTCCTTATTCATTTTTTTGCCAATCCGATCGAATGTTTTTTGAATCCGGTCAAGTGGGTGTTTCGCCTTGCCTAGACAACTGTTGTTGGGTTTTTTAATTCGTGGCCATTTGATTAAAATATCATGTTGATGAAACTTTTGAATGTTTAGGCCGGGCGCTTGTTGTTTTATATAAAGAGCTTCATATATATATATATATATATATATATATATATATAATTTTTCTGATTTTTCTTTGCATGGAATTGAGTAATCCTCAAACAAGTCAATAGATCCGATCCAGACATCAAATTAACACTCGAGGTAGAGAAAGGCAATAGTCTTCTCTTCTTGAATATCCAATTTACTCGAGAATAAAATTGTGATTTGACACTGGCAATACATATAAAATCTTCTTTCACAGAGCGATACATTCACTGCAATAGCAGTGCGCCAAAATCTCACAAAATAAACCTAACAAACAGAATCAGGAAAATGTGCACTGAACATGAGATAGAGGAAGAACTGGACTAATTAACAATCACACAGAGCGTTTCATTTATCTGAACATCAGAGCACGTTAGGTAAGTACTAGACTGGATACCGTCAAGGCGGTTTTCCTAAACTTAACATTTAGAGGCGACCTACTGACCGCAATAAAAATAATCACTAAGGCGAACTTACCTAATTTAAAAGTTAATATCACATCCAGCACACAGTAAGTCGTGAGGTTGGATGCCAAAGATCAATTGCCCATTCTCTCCAAATCATTTTTAGTCTAAAAATTCTCATGCATGTGCAATAGCATATATATTCGACGTACAAAGAAGCAATTGATCAACGGAATCCAGCAACATTTAACGAGGAATATTAGCTATTTCCGATCATCAGCAAGCCAATTTGGCCAGTTCATCAATTATATGAATGAAAGATTGTAAAGTGATGTCTAGCAGTCTCGAAAGAAATGGCCTTTCTCCACTTTGTTTTTAATGTTTTTATTCTTCCTAATAATAAATATTTAGCTGAAAATTTTGTGCGATGCGTAGTTGAGATTTACCTTAATATCCTGTTACTATACTTTTATTCAATATTGTTTCCACCGGTGTCATTGTGTCTGTCTAGTAATGATAGATCAAGGATGGTTACTTAGATCTTTTTTTCCGAATGTAGCATCCTAGAGATTCAGCTCGAACGAAGGATATACCTGAAAAACATAATTTGGTATAGATCAGTAAGTGCCTTCGATGGTCTTCGGGATTAATATGCGTTTCGGAACCAATGGCTCCGGGTTAAAAAAAATTGTTGTGTGAAAGGGAATAGATAAATTAACTGGCCCTTATTGTACCGAACAAGGGCCAATACTTTCTTTTAATTGTCAATAGCCAACAAAACCAGTCTAGTCGATGACCTGCATTTTCTCTTATGCAATGTTTTTTTTCATCAACAAAATGTATAGAGTTATAAAGTCTCGTTCTATCAATTCGTTATATATATATATATATATATATATATATATATATATATATATATATATACTGAATACGTAGTGAACAAAGTGAATATTATGCTACTATTAAGACAATTTTGCAATGTGCTATTCATCTTACTCATTTAAACAATTGACTGGTGGCACTTCAGAAAATGCCTATGTAAACGCATTTTAATTACTTTTGCAATTAATACATTATTTCTTTTTTAGTTTACTTCAACTTATTGGTTGTTTGCATCAAGTCAAATGCTGTGGATTGCCGTCCATATACCAGATGTCAAATCTGAAGGACCGTTATGCTTTGAAACAAAATCGTGAAGAAGAATCAAATATTGGCTCAGATTTTATCATTGAAAGCGAAAATACCTTTGTTTATAGGATTGCACAACTCAGAGGTGCTCGATTAATGGACTTTGAATCAGCATTACTGTATGGTTAGTGCATCCTTTACTATTACTATTAATGACCTTATATATAATGACACAATTTTAACATATATATATATATATATATATATATATATATTATATATATATATATAATGTGTGTGTGTGTGTATTTGTCTGTAAAGCTATATTTTATAAGAAAGCAAATGAAACTCATCAAGTAGTCCTGGTTTGTTCCTTTTTGGTACTACTCAAGTACTTGACAAAATTGGCGCGACCGGGGCTTGAACCGGTGCAGGTTTCTTTGAATTTTTTGCCACTGAATCTGCGCACACTATGCTGCATACATACAAACGTACGTTCTTTGTTCAAACCTTTCATAAATCGAATTCTATACGACATCATTTTCGATATTTGCTACGATTTGGCCATCCCCGATTTATCATAATAATTTGTAGAACAAAGCACCTAAGGAAGTGATAGCGAATTAAATTATGATTGCAGGGTTATTATATATGTTGCCTGTATAAGTTAAACATGGCATTCGATAAAAATGCAATTTATTAAGAAGATCAGTTTCGTGCTCATTGGGAACCAATCAAGTTGTTATTTCAATATTCAATTATATATTGTTTATAAAACTTAATCTATATCTATGCATTGCAGTTCGATCCACGCTAGTGAGTTTGCCATTGTACTCTGCGGATGATCATGGGCGGTGACTGAAGGTAGTTATTTTATGTTGTTAGACGATCGACTAAATACAATGGGATTGGTGTTTACTTCGAGCTCGCAAAGTTGATTTGAATAATTGTTACAACCACCCGCGCAATCATTGATTGTTTGATTCAACCAGTAGACCGGTTTCATCCTAATGGGGCTCATTTTAATTAATGTCTAGAAATTACCGCGAACCGAGCTCGAACCTGGGTACGTCTGCTTCGGCATTTGTTACTTTAAAAGCTGATTAACACCGTCGCAAGTTACACACAATTATCATTTATGCACTAACTCATGCTTTTGGTTATCCTTTACTTCAAGTGAAGCCTAAACGGCATCACTTTTGACCTAAAATTCCAACTAGCCACCCCAATCTGCGATTGTAGAACAGATACAACGCTCCCTGCGATCTTGAAAAATAATCATACATTCGAATATGCATTCATACTTACTTATATGCATACATGTATAAAGGTATACGTGCATAAGTGCATGGTTGACCTGATATGTGCATATATATACATACATTGGTCAATGAAATTTAAGCCATCTCGCAGTGAAAACAGAAGAATACGTATGACACATTCAAACATTTTGGACCCCGGTATTCTTTCGTTGGCATACGCACACGACTTGCAAAAGGTTGTGCTGCATGGATGGAGGAATTTAGTTATAGCTATTTAATAGGTGAACATGAATTTAAGGCTGTATTGTCTTGCTGTTGCTGATGTTTTGTAAACACAACTTTACATTAAAGCCGTTAGTACGCTCTATAACCAAAAAGATAGTTCGCATGGGGCGCAATACCGGCTCCTACTGATGAATCGCCAATAAGCAAGAAACGAAAGTGCACATCAAATTATACATTTCGTCCATGCTGACTTTGGCTTATCCTTCTGGTTCTGTTTGAATTTATTTGTTAGTAGGAGCGCGACACATAATACACAAAAGCTTTTAATTATTCGTCTTGTCGTCTACATGGAACTGGAGCAGTCATTGGGAGCCTACAGTATAGAAAAAAGGTACGGGGACGATTCGGCTGTAGGATGATGGGGCAATTTGTTATGATTCAACCGATGTTGACCACTATAAAACGGCTGTATTACTTTTAAGCATGTACAATTTATTCATCACGCACCTCGTCTCTAATGCGTTAATTTTGTTGCATATTTGAAATTGATTTGCGTTCTCAACACGATCGCAATCAACACTTAGCGAAAACCTAAACTGTAGTTCATTACTATTTTGTCTTTGAATATTGCTATTTCAATTTTCTGACTCAAAATATGTGATTGCGGATTTTTAAATATGTCTGTAATAATTTTTTTTTCTTAAATAGATGTAAATAAAAACTTGATTTTTCCTGTTATACAGAAGATCCGAACAACTCAGTCTTACCTCCCAACAATCAGGGTAAAACCGATTCAAAGACCGTCAAGTTAAAATTATCTGAGATAAAGCAACAAATAATTGAGACTCCTCTGGATAGGTTTACAAGGTAATTCATGTATTGTTGTTTAATCTTTATTTCTAAGTTAAACTCCTTCTATTCATCGTTTTAAGTTTTTAATTTCACATTTCTGTTCTTTCATCGTGAGTCATAAAAATTTCCGCCCAAGTACGTAGCTGCTTCTAACAATTTATACTGATTAATATCATTAAAAAATTCGCTCTCTCCATTTTGAATTCGAGATTTGATAAAGTTCATAGTATCATCGCAATGGCAAAATTTAAAAAAATATTTTGACAGGTTAAACAATCCTTCATGAGCGGGTGGTGGTAACAATTCTTTAAATCAAGCTTGCGAGCTTGAAGAAAACGTCAGTCCTATTATATTAAACCAGTCGTCGAACAACATAGCAAAACTACCGTCAGTCGCACGCACTGACGCGTTTTGACCTCCCATGATCATCATCAGAGTACGACGGCAAACTGATTAGCGAGTATCACACCGCATTGAATATATATTGAACGAAAAATTAGATATGCGGCTCTCACCTCTAGTAGTCTCGCATAGATAGTACTCGACTGGAAATGTCTGCTTCATGATCTCTATGCAGTCAATGCGTGTTACTGGCAGCAGTTTTGCTATGTTGTTCGACGACTGGTTAAATACTTGATTTAAAGAATTGTTACCACCACCCGCGCAATCAATTATTGTTTAATTATATTGTCTATATATATGTGTGTGGCAAAAGCTACAAACAGCTAATGTTCATGTAAGTATGTATTAGGTCTTGCGAACCTAGTAACAAATTAGTTCAGTTGTGACCAGAAGGATAAACCAAAGGCAGCATGAACGGAAAGTATAATCTCATGCACATTCGTTGTACCTTCCTATTATTCCACATTCTTCTACCAAATATATATTGGTTAAAGGGCGTAATACCGGCTCCTACTGATGAGTCGCCAGTAAGCACGAAACGAATGTGCATGAGATTATACTTTCCGTTCATGCTGCCTTTGGTTTATCCTTCTGGTCACAACTGAACTAATTTGTTACTAGGTTCGCAAAACCTAATGCATACTTGCATATATATTAGTTCTTCGCAACAAACAGTATTTAACTGTAAGCCAATGTTCATGACTGCATAGAAATCGTGCAGCCGACATTTCCAGTCTCGTACAATCTATGCGAGACTACTAGAGGTGAGAGCCGCATATCTAAATTTGATTTCCATATATATTCAATGCGTTTTGATCCTCGCTAGTCAGTTTGCCGTCGTACTCTGATGATGATCATGGAAGGTCGAAGCGCGTCAGTGCGTGCTATACTGTTCGACGACTGGTTAAATACAATGTGATTGGTGTTTACTTCAAGCTCGCAAACTTGATTTAAAGTATTTCGTCAGAGACAGGAAAAAGCTATGTATTATCTGTTGCGGAGAAGTAAAATATGAGCAATTGTGCGTGTCTAGTAACAAATTAGTTCAAAAGGAATTTGAAGGATAAACCAAAATCAGCAAGAACGTAAGGTATAATCTCATGTAAACAATCGATTCGTGCTTACAGGCGACTCACCATGCTGACTTGAGTTTATCCTTCTTATCCTATTCGGACTAGTATCTATAAATACACATTTATTTATTTTCAAAAGACAATACAAACTGAAGTTAATGCGCCTAAATGATTGGACGACACCCTGTTTTACATACTTTCATTCCCAGTTTCGATTTTTAAATTAAATAAATATATATGCTTGTAGATAATTAATGAAAGAATGAGACAAATTAATCTTATCTCTGACAAAAAGTTTTTATCTTTATGCATAGGAATGGTACTAAAAGTGTAATAACGTATTAATTTTTATGTTAGGTAGCCATAGAAATTCCGGCCTGGATACCGGCGGGCACGAGCTAGTCAGCTTGGGAATGTCAGCATGAACCTTGCAGGGTCTAAAGGGACATAGCCAACGTCCTGTTTAATGTGAAGCCTCGAGTTTGATCTAACTGCGCAGTAACATTTATAGTGAAATGTGTAGTGACGGAATGAAAGTAAACGTGCCAGACGCGCAGAGAAAGTTTCGGCTGCTGAAAGTAACTTTGGCCACTGGCATCTGGGCAGATTGCGCTCATAAGCCTCGGTTTGCAGGCTATCTAAGTTAAAGAAAACTCCGAATACAAACCATCCTAACTAGGAATGTACGACCTAATGTTCTTTTACAGTCCAAATATAAACATGAACCATACAAAGTATAATGATTACATACTGCATTGGCCGTCACGCAGTATAAAAATGGTCGCCTTTTCTGCTGAGTCGTGCAGGGTGGATAAGCGAAATCAGGCTACTGAAGGCACTTCCCAATCTAAAAATAACGCTTTTTTAAATACTATGAATATGGTTGGTATTGATCATCTCAATGAGCCTGATATTGGGTTGTCATTATCGAAAATAATTTAAGCATACCGTTATTCATTAACCCTAGGTTAGGTTTTAACATTTAATGTGCGAATATTAAAACAACTTAGACGGCAAGTAGCTCTTGCACGTATGTTGGATAAATTAGTAATCTATGTGTGTTGCGTATCTGAAACCAAAATACAGGATCCCAAGTGCATTACAGAACTGAGTGCACCATCCCTATCTACGCGTTAATGGCTTCGAACTTCTGGTTCCACAGAGTTTTCTCAAGTCGGTAAATGAGGCGTCAGTAGTTTCCTTAGCACAAGAGCTGAAGCGTAATTAACAGAAAGAATACCTGTATACAGGCGTAAACTTGTTGCGGAAGGTATAATGACATCTACTAAAATAATTGCAAAAAACCTTAATCAGCAATGCCTTTTCGTTATATCTGCATATGTTCCTATCGCTTTTATTAAACTCGACGCACACCGATAATGGTGCAAGGCTGTTGGAGAGCTGCGCGGAACTTCGATTAAAAATAAGTATCACAAACTTTATACGTAGTGTAAAACGTTGCGCCAGAGAACCCGGGCAACATTAGACTCATCATCATCATCATCATCATCATCATCATCATCATCATCATCATCATCATCATCATCATCATGTCCAGCCACACGAAAGTCAAAAGTGACTAATGTTTCACTGCCATATAACCATAAGGTGTGAAAAAAAGTTTATAAGTGAATTTAGACAAATTATTAGTGAAATTTACGAGAGAGAGAGAGAGAGAGAGAGAGAGAGAGGCAAAGAGAGAAGGAATATCTTGTTACTATGAGTAAATTTATTAGGATAACTCACAGAAATGAGGCAAACTAAACCACTGCAAAACATCATTAAGGCCAAATGAGCTTTAAAGCAAGGCAAAATCAACAACACAGCTTCCTTCCGGATTTCACTGTATCAAGTCATAAACAAAACCAAACATCGCAGATAACTCTGGTCTACTAAGAAAAGACAATAAGAAAGATGATTCTACTAGAAATCTGCAAAAAGATCGCAACTGAGCTCGATTCGATGCCGTATCGCACAGGATTTCTAACCAAGAAATATGATGCGCACGTGGACTCCTTCCTCGCACACGAGAGGGCCCTATAAAACCCAATTTGGATGTAAGTGACTTCAAAATTATAATAGTGAAGACATATAACAATGAAGTCATTGGACTCAAATAGATCATTTAACAATTAGTTATAGATGGCGTGATTGCATCCAAAATTGTCGTTCGTTTTGGAACACTTATTTATCTTATTGTTGGGTTCAAAGCATATATAGTGTTGGTGTGTGTGAGCTGTTCATTTAACTTTGTTTTGCTATTTCAGTATTTTATTAAGGTAAAACGATACGTAAATTTTAATGACATTGATTTGCAAATGTTAATTTTAGCTGATTTCAACTTTTAAATTTTTAAGTAGTTTTCAAGAGTTTTAAGTGAAATAGATCTTATAAACACTTTCTTTTTAAAATTCAAAACTTTTATTTTTATTAGAATTGACGAAGAATGTCCGACAGTTCTTAGTTTGAAAAACCTATACGTCTTCACACCAACGTTAATGAACAAGTGCATTTTACGAGGTGAGTAAAATTATTTATTGGTAACTGAACATATAAAAATTCGATTCATTTTAGACGCATAAGTTGTTTAGAATGTTAATTAAAATCATAATTTTAAATAGTCAAATACTTGCAATGAAACATCTTTGTATTTCTTTGTACAGTTTATCTCTAAATATCTTCTGCTGTTTTTAGACACACATCTATATCCGAAGTTTTAGTATAGCATTATCTATGTTTTTGCGACTGGGATTGGTATTTTACAAGTCCGCAGCCTTAATTATGATAGATAAACATGTAATTATTTTATGGCTGAAGCGAGAAACATAATAAAACGATAAATCACAAATTTTTTGAGTCATTTGATTTGATCCAGCAAGGAATAGAAAAATGCATTACAAAACCATTGGCAATCCAAAGATTAATAATGCCTTTGTTTATATTGTTGACATGTTTACTAATCGTAAATATATACCAAGCCACATGCGTACCTAAACACTTGAATACATATATACACACATATATACAAAAATATACATATTCATACAAAAATGCAAGTATCTATGCATAGACTCAAGCATAAATACATACTTGCATACACATACATATTAATATACCTACATACATATATACAAACATAAATGTTAGCCAATATATAAACCTAAAAATAAGCCTTACAAATACAGACATATATATGTAAATGCGTACCCACGTATAAATAACTATAAACGTACAATAATATATATATATATATATATATATATATATACATATATATATATATATATATATATACATGAATAAATACAAATTTGCACACATGGACACATAAATACACATAAATAAATTCATACTCATACACATACTTACTTCAATATTCTGCAACTAACTTTGCTG
>JAQBSW010012128.1:0-17772 GCA_029291075.1 Eudiplozoon nipponicum | reverse complement strand
ACGAATGTGCAAACATACAATAGTGAACCTAATATCTTATGAAGTCTTCGACAATGGGAATTTAACGCTAACTCACAATATATTATATATATAAATTATTGGCTGAATTTTAATTTTCACTTTACATTCTTTAGATCAGTAAGCACGAAACGAATGTGCGCGAGATTATACTTTCATGATGTGTTTGGTTTATCGTTCTGGTCACAAATGAACTAATTTGTTACCATGTACGCAACACCTAATGCACAATTGCATATATATTAGTTCTCCGCCAAAAACAGTATCTATCTGTTACATATTTAATTGAATGATGTCATGATTATCGCGAAATGTGATAACTGATACCGATCAAGGCCAGAGTGTATGGGTTTGCTGAAGTAATAGATAATAGTGGTAATTCTCAATTTTAATGAAATTCAGCCTAGCCAGAAATGCATTGTGTTGGTGCACTGTTCAGGCTCAGTATATTTTATGTTTATTGATTTGACAATTTTGAATTAGGTGTTGCGCACCTAGTTACAAATTAGTTCAAATATGACCAAAAGGATAAACCAAAGGCAGCATGAACTGAAATTATATTCTCATGCACATTCGTTTTTTGTATACAGGACACTCATCGGTAGGAGTCGGTATTATGCCATTTACCTACTATGTATTTCGGTGAACTTTAGCATACATTGAAATACATTGCGTTTATACCATGTACCATTTCGGAAACCATTGCGTTGTTACCATGTACTGACACAATAGCCGTAATGTTGGCATCTTTTACAGGCTTAGTATATCTATTATATATAGTGAGTTCGCTTTGAACTTTCATTGTCGAGGACTTAATATGAAGTTAGCTCCACTTCTGTTTGTATACACATTCGTATAGGAGATTGTACCGTCCAATTGTCCCACATTCCTCACCAGAATATATAATGAGTAAATGGCGTAGTACCGGCTCCTACTAATGAGTTACCAGTAAGCACGAAACGAATATGCACAAGATTATACTTTCTGTTCATGCTGTCTTTGGCTTATCCTTCTGGTCATAATTGAACTTATTTGTTTCTATAATTAAACGAACATTGGTTGCGCGGGTGGTGATAACAATTATTATAATCAAGGTTGCGGTCTTGGTAAAAACACCTGACCCATTAATTACTTACATATGTCAGTAATTAATGGGTCAGGTGTTTATATCAAGACCGCAACCTTGATTATAATAATTATTTGTTTCTAGTTGCGCAACACCTAATACATAATAACACTGCGAAAAGTTGGCTTACCCCCAATCCATCAATACAAGAATGACTAGATCTCTGACATCACTTTGCAATACATCATTTCAAACAGACACACACACACACACAAACATATACGCATACACACTTACTAATCAGTCCAGATAAGAATTAAAAGTCAAACCGAGTCAGATTAGCTTCCACCCTCATAATCAAATGAAAACCCAGGATGTATATAAATGAAGGATTGTAAAGTGAAATTTAGTAGTCTCGAAATAAATAGCCATTATCCACTTTGTTATTTATGTGTTTTTTCTTCCTAATAAGAAATATACTGTTTAATATTCGAAGGCAATGGAAATAATAAAGATATATATATATATATATATATATATATATATATATATATATATATATATATATATAATCTTCAGAACTCAATCGAAATTAATGTGCCACATCATAGAGACCGGCTATATCCCGATTGCATCGGCAAGTGTCAAGCTACCAATGGTCATCACACTGGAAAGTTCTACGGCTTCATGCCCTGGTAGGTATAAGCGTTTAGATGTCATTTAACTAACCAACAGTATGGGAAATGATCTTGCGTAATTTTCAGAAAAAACACAATGCCCGATAACGGGAAGGCTTTGCCAGTGTTCTCGTAGACGTTGCATGTGTTAAAGTTCTGCTCTTAATTCTCGATTGTTGCCATGCTAACTCGCACAAGCTCCAGCGGATAAAGAGAGGTAGCTGACAGTTGAAGCTGCCTTCGTGGATCGGACACATGTCCATTTTACTCCCTGATGCATTGTGTCTGTCTCGAGTGTTTAAATGGAGAACCTTAACATTTTGGTGGAATGATCCAGGTTAGGTCCATTAAAGCCCATTGCACGGTAAGTACATATTTGTTTACGTGTCTGTCAGTTTCAGTTAAGCGATTTATTTTTTTATGATGTAAGGCATTTTTTGTCAGCTATTACGTTACCCTGTTCAGAGTCCTAATGGTTGTGTTATTGATCTAATTCCGTAATCTCACTTTTGTTCATCATTTTTTCCAGCGCATCTGATGCTCAGCCTTCTCTGGCCGAGAAACTTCTGCAAGAACGTATGCGAAAATTGACCTGCGGGATCTCTGAATTTTCCGTGGCTACGCGCGCATCAAATGCAGCTTCCATAGTTAAAACTCAGCGAGACAATTTTGCTCGTATTTGTTTCCTCTATAACGGACTGCTGTTCACACTACTGCATGAACGCTCCGTAGTTCTAGACCTTGTAAGTATTGCAAATCGTAATTGCCCGCCTCTCGAGTGTAGTTTTTGTTGATCGCTTTCTCTGTCATATCATTTGTAACAAATTTTCAAAGCGGTGTACTCTCCTTCAAATACACGTAGTCAATGAGATTTCGTTTTGACCTCGGGCGACGTTGGCTTAAACCTTTACAGTGCAAATGGCATATATTTATTGCTCTTTTTGAACGGTTTATCATGCCCCGATCACTTCCATCGTTTTCCCAGTTGAAATGCCCTTTTCAGAAGCTTATTGATGACGCTTCTGTGTGAGTGACGAACTAGAAATGCATCACATAATGATATTTTATATTCTAAAATTAAACAATTACACGAAAGAAATACTGTTTTCATGGTTAAAGGGTATAGCGAGGCCTGAGATTTTATATGTTGTTGCATTTCTGTTATTACTGGTTGCTATGGTTAGAAGAGTAATTTCCGCGTTAAAATATTGCTCATACGGTGTCCCTATGAGTAAGCTGTAGACTTGCTCATTCGATTGGATTCCTCTTTGGGACAGTCCCACCTTCAGTTTGTCAGGCATTAAAGAATATTTGTATGTATGTATGTATGTATGCGTGAATTCATATACTATTTAAATAAATTTCGTGCACCTGTGATGAAGCTAAATAAAAATTAATTTTCGCAATCGCATAACATAAGGCCATCTTTTGACGTACGTAGTAACGCATTTCTACCTTCCATGATCATCATTATAGTTTAAACTACAATTAAAAAATGTAACGAAAAAAATAGATATGCTTGTGGATGACGGTAGTATAGCTACGTGATGCGAATGTTTATATTGGTGTTTATATGAAGCTCGCAATGAATGCTTGTTTAATAGCATAACTTATATACTTGTGGTGAAAGCTGCACAAATTTAGGGTATAGAAATACAAAGTAATTATATAGCTGACATTTCCAGTCGAGTACAATGTATGAGAGATCACTAGATGTGATAGCCGTATGTCTTTTTTTTCTTTTCATATATATATATGCATTGCGTTTTGATCCTCGTTAGGCTGTTTTCCGTCGTACTATGATGAATGCCATGGAAGGTCGAAACGCGTCATTACGTGTGACTGACAGCAGTGTTGCTATGTTGTTGTACTGGTTAAATACAATAGAATTCGCTTTTATTGCAAGCTCGAAATCTATCTAAAGAATAAATTGTAGTTAACCAAAATGTGAGCTGCATAATTGCGATTAGGATTTCGTCCTACCTATGTAAATACTTCAATTAACCAATTATCATCTGTGTGAATGGTGATGGCAATTATTTAAATTACGTTTTTGTACTTGAGATTTGTTTATGTATGCATTCCTGTACATTTGTATATATATATATATATATATATATATATATATATATATATATATATATATATATATATATATATATTATTTTTTTTGAATATATGCATGCATGTTTTCATGTATGTGTATGTGTGTATGTATGTATGTATGTATGTATGTAGTGTATGTATGTATGTATGTATGCATGCATGTATGCATGTATGCTTTTATGTGTGTATGTATGTTTGGTTGTACGTATGCAAACACTGAATTGTTAGACTTATTGTCTGATACTCAATGACTAAATGGTTGACGCCTAGTTTTTGTGCATTTAGTCCTAATTTCTACCGATGTCTTTCGTGCTTGAGTCATGCTTTACTTTTGTGCACACATATTTTTTCATAATTCAGTGATTTTTTGTGTAATCTATACTAGTGGACAAGAACTTTATAGTTGCTTTGGGTTTTTTCAGTAAATTTCTATTTTTACTTTTTTGACTGTGCTATATTTCATTTAACATGTTGGACCTTTATCCAACCAAGTCACCTTTCAGTAGAATCAGTATAGTTATGATTGTTATATAGTGACTAAATATTAGATATATATATATGGATATATATATATATATATATATATATATATATATATATATATATATATATATATATATGAATGAGCAAATTAATTCATTTTTACATGGTTATCTTTGAACTTTAATATTTTTACATTTCATTATTCTTTATTCGTTTTCTGATTTTCGTTGTCTCGCATTGAAGAATTACAAATGGAAATGTAGACGGTACTTGGCGTTAACCCAAATCTGCTTTTTCATTCGCGAAACTATTTACTTACTTGGCTAGATCGGTATTTTTCTTAAATTTTTCTTCATTTCCGTCATCTGACGCGGTAAAGGTGGCGCCCGCGTTTCCGTCGATGCAAGAGATAATTGGTGTCGAGATGCACAGCAATGCTAAGGTGGATGGCGGTAGTGAGGGCACTGCGGGTCAGCCAACGCCAGTGGCGCTCAGTAGGAAGGCGCCTCTTCAGCCAACCTTTTGTCCCAATTGTCCCAACCTGTTGGCCTGTGTTTCAGAAGGGAATCTGTTGTTGTGCGATGCGCCCTCGGACACTTGGACGTCCGTGACTCAACATGCGGCTGATGGTAAGCGCGTGGTTCTCCTGTAACCTTTCTGATTGACTAAGGCGTATATCAAAACCTTGTATTGACGGGAAACTGCGAGTTAGACGAACGTTAAGTTACTTGTTCGGATGCCTGTCACTTTGGAACACCGTGGAGACTGGTAACTTGAAATGCAATCGATGACGAGCACGAGTTCCTCCTGCACTTCTTTACACAAAAGATAAAACGATGATTGAAATTAAGTGTTGACAGTAGGCTGCCAGATTGCACTAGCAGCTAGGCATTGGAAAGATATTTTTTCTGTTGTTTAGTACCTTTGTGCCTTTCGACAGCCGGACGTGACTCGGCGTGCGGCCGATGGAAAACATGTTCCTTAGTTTGTACTGACAAATGTATGTAAATAAACGGGCCGGGTGTTTATATGAAGATCGCAACCATGATTTAATTATTATTACCGCCCGCGCAACCAATGCTCATTTAAATGTATAGGAACTAGTCTGGTTTTCTGTATTCTATTTCTTATTGGCCGTTTTGTTGCGAATTTATTTGTGAGCGCAAGTGCGTGTGTGTCCTCGTGCGTGTCTGTGTTTGTAGTGTCCTTATTATTGTTTCACAGATTGATATCTGTTGCCTGTTTGCACAGTGCGTGCTTCAAATGTGGAATCTCCGTGATTCGCGGAGATCCGATTGAACCCCTATTTACAAGTACGCATCGAGTTTGTCGTCTTAGTGGCTGGGTGCTGATTCGTTCCTTTCTTCACATTTGCTTAGCCTTGCTATTATGAGTATTGTACTGTTTATGCTTAATAAGGAGGCCTGCTGATGATTCGGGTGTATTACGAGTTGAAATGTTGCCAGTTCAACGAAGATTAGATCGTACCTCATTTCCAGTGGTTAGTATAAACGATGTTGAAGCCTTCGGAAGAAAGGGACGTGTCCGCACCCAGCCAATAAGAAAACAGATTGGATGCGTACTTGGAAATGAGGACCAATGGGGTCTTTGCGAAACTGGTAGTGCAAAGTGACAACACGCGAACGCAAAAGAAGGAGATTCAACATTCCAAAGTGATGCTTGAGATATGGTTATTATTGTATAGATGGATTTAGTTTTGGCCATGTGTTATAAAGATTATTAAAGAGCCGATTCAGCTTTTTATCAGTTATAAACTAAATACTTATACTGCAGCGAGTTGTATGAGTACAAAATGGAAGAACCACAAACCGATCAATAAACATATATGATGAGTTCCCAATAAGGAAAAAACCAGTCTACCGGATGAATTGCCTTTACTACACTATACGCTGCTTGGTTTATACTGACAAATGTATGTACTTAATGGGTCAGGTGTTTATATCAAGATATTAAAAGTAATTGTGATCACCGTCCGCGCCATCATTTTCCATTTAATTATTGTGAATATTGTCCATCTAAATTTCACCCTTTACCTGTTCGTTTATTTTTAAAACTTGGTGAGTTGAACGCTTGTTAAAAAGCTGCTATCTTCATTCCCTTTATTGCTTATTCTTTTGTCAAACGATTTGAAACATTTTCTTGTCTAAACATCATTTATTGTTTCCATATCTTATTTAAGCTTCTTATTTTATTGAATATGAATTTTTTGTGTCCTTCACCCATTCTATTTATTAGGGTCACTCTGGTAATACCGAATTTAAAACGTTAAAAAAGAAAGACTTTATTATGCAAAGGCTAAATTACTGTCTATTGAATGCAGTTTCATTTAGTTGGACGCATATGATTATTAACTATATTTAACTAGTTATTTATACATATGCATAAATATGCGTGACAGTATTTTCAAAACTTTAGTGGATGAGATGGATGAATAATTTTCGATTAATTCCACGTGATAACAATCTGACCTAACGCGTTAGTAGGCAGAATTCTTTAGGTTTTCTGGTCATCTCGTTTACGTATACTTTTCAGGAATGCAAAGCTTCGTTACTTGACAGGTTTAATATAATGGAATTGGTTTTTATTTCAAGCTAGCAAAATTGATGCGGAGAAATATTTTCACGACCCGCGCGATTAATGATTGTGCATTTGGAGAACGCTGCAGAATGTTAATGAATGTGACTGCATAGAAATTGTGCAGTCGAAATTTCCAGTTAAGTCCAATGTATGCGAGACTCCTAGAGGTGATTTTACTTTCCATATATATGAATTGTCTTCTTACTTCGATGATGACCGTAGAAGGTCGTAACGCGTCGGTACGTGTGAATTACGGTAATTTTGCTATGTTGTTTGACAACTGGTTAAATACAATGGGATTGGTGTTACTTCAAGCTCCCAAACTTGATTTACAGAATTCATGGATAGCAAAAGGATTTCTAGTTATTCCTTTCACTTTCGCACTTATTACGGTTTATGTCTTATTCTTACTTTTACACATTATATTTTATTTTTCACAACTTTTATTAGGCCCAATTCGTGCAGGAGAGCCGAGCTATGTAATCCAGGAAGAGTTTGACCGTTATGTCGGCTTCTTTTGGAGACCGGAACCGTGTAAGTACCTTTTAAATCTTTTCTAATTGTTAAACTCTATGAATCAGTGGGTAAACAAAGCGTACCTCTAGTTTCTTGGTTACGAAGAGTTTGCAGATTTGCATTTAGTCATAAGACATGGAGTAAGTAAAAAGATAATTGGGCCTGGAAGATATGCCTATATCAGACTCATTTTAAGAAGTATATGTAGGAAGTTGATTATGTTTGTTTGTGTCGCAGTGATGCATACTCTAAAGTGTTTGTTGAAGAGATGAATACATTCTACCATGTACCTAATGTACTTTTACACAGCTCACACATCAGTAAATATTAAACCACGTTACGCGGCAAAGAAGCCCCAATTCTTTCATGCCCACGCATTGATGTGTTGGCTGTCTACCTGTCTAAGTTAGTTATTGATTTATAGGTTCACATTTTGAGCGAACCATACTTTGCGTGGGGCCACCACTCAACAAAAAAATCAAACAGCCGGAAGTCTATTTCGCACGTGAAAAGAAGGGCTGAGTTTCGGGATTAGGTGGGTGGCATAGTTGTCAGCGTATTTCTTTTTCATTGATCTTATTTGCGAAAAAAGTCTAGTTTAATGTGATTCGGTTTCCCAAGCGTAACATTCTGAATTACTGAGTTTTGTTAGATCTGTATAGATGCATTCACATTTGGTTGGGGATCCAAATCCAACGCACGAAATGCGCTGGTAGATTGTGGGACCACCATTCAGCAAACAGTACAGGTAGCCTATGAATACAATTCACATTTGGTTGGGGTTCCAAATCCAACGCACAAAATGCGCTGGTAGATTGTGGGACCACCACTCAGCAAACAGTACAGGTAGCCCATGAATACAATTCACATTTGGTTAGGGATCCAAATCCAATGCACAAAATGCGCTGGTAGATTGTGGGACCACCACTCAGCTAACAGTACAGGTAGCCTATGAATACAATTGCTAAGCTCGGAGATTAAGTTGTTGTCTTGATTGTTGGCTTCGATCTCTTTGATTGATAATATTTACGACTAAAGCCGAGTGCAATATCATTCTACATCCACACCATTATGCTCTGAACGTTTTGTGTATATTTTCATGGTACGAGGTCGAAATATGATGCAGTGGAGGCATTGATAAATTATTGGGTGGTTACCGTAGAAACGATGGTGGCAGCTGGGAGTCTACTTTTCCTATGCTTAAAAGTGCGGAGTTCCACGATTAATTGCGTGCAAATGAGATTATACCTTTCGTTTATGCTGACTTTGGTTTAACGTTTTGGTTTTATTTTAACTAATTTGTTACTTAGTGTGCATGTATATTAGTTCTCTGAAACAAACAATATCCTACTGTTATATACTTAATTGAATGATTTCAGGATTACCGCGAAAAGTGATGACATATTTGCTGAAGTAACAGGTGTTCAGAAGTATTTGCAATCTCTTTTTTTGGTGAAATTGAGCTTATCCAGAAAACCATTGTTTTGTTACCATTTGCAGGCTGTGTATATATTTTATATAGTGAGTTGGCGTTAAGGCCCCATAGTCGAAGATTTCATATGAAGCTACCTTCATTACTGCAGGTTTACATAGTTGTATAAGAGAATGCACCGTTAAATTGTCCTACATTCCTCACCGAAATATTTAGTCGTTTTGTGACGTAGTACCGGGACCTACTAATGCGTCGCCAGTAAGCACGAAACAAATGTGCACATTAGATTATGCCTTCCGATCTTGCTGACTTTGGTTTATCCTTCTGGTCATCTTTTAACTAATTTGTATACACATTCGTATAGGAGATCGTAACTCCCACCAGTCCCACACTACTTGACCGACTATATTCTATAGGGCGTAATACCGGCTCCTTCTGATGAGTGGCCAATATGCACGAAGCGGAGGTGCACATTGGATTATACTTTCTGTTAATGCTAATTTTATTTAATCCTTCTGGTGATATTTGGACTAATTCGTTACGAGGTGTGCAACACCTAATACATAATTGCAAGTTGGTGCCTTGGATTTAGGTTTCTTTTTTCTTATCCATTTTATTTGCAAAGAAGCGAAATATAATTTGATTCGGCGTCGAAAACGTAAAATTCTGAACGATTGTGTTTTATTCTGTAAGCATAAATACGTTGATCCAAATCCCAGGAAAATGATGCTCTAGTTGGTTTTGAGTCCACCACTCAACGAACAATACAAACAGCCGGGAGTCTACTTTGCCTATGCATAAAAGTAGTTAGTTCATAGATTAAGATTTTGAAATGATTGTCGGCTTCAGTCTTTTTTCTTTATCGTATTTGCTTAAAATTCCAAATAGAATATTAGCCAGCGGTTAAACGAAGCATTTATTAATTTATGCTAAAATTTTATAACTTTGCAGTTTGGTCTAATTCTGATGGCAGTATGACTTTGCAGATATTGTATGAAGAGACCAACGAGACAGATGTTGAATGCATTACTCTTCCAGTTGGCGACAACAGCTATCAGCCGTTTCGATATCCCAGACCAGGTAGGATCATCGTGGTTTTATTTAATGGTGTTTTGTTAGATGTTAAATTGCCCAATATGAAAGAAATTTAAAAAAACTTTATATTTAAATGCCTCTTACTGGATGACGATAATTATACAACCTTGGCCATAGCAATAGTCCAATTCGATTTATACCAAAATTGTTGATGCTTTTATGAGCGGTCTGGGAGTGCGGGGATGCTTAATTGTTATTTTCGATAAAGGTTATGAGCATGATGTAGACACCAATTCGAAATATATTTATAAAATTGTTAATATAACCTAAGCATTGTATAAGTTAGCAGGGGAAACTCATCAAGTAGACCGGTTTCGTTCTTATTGGGAACTTCAGAATCTGTCCTGAATTTGCTGGTTTACTTGAAGAATTTTCTTTTCTACAGTATATAATGCTTAGTTTATACTGAAAAGTATATTGATATAAAAAAATTGGTTTTCAAATCTTGCGCACAACCGTGATTTAAAATAAGAGTTACCACCGCCCGCGCAATCAAAGGTCGCTTGATTATATGAGTGTTATATTAAGCAGAGTCGGTCCGAACTTTTACCAACAAATTCACACCAATGGTATGGAGTTTGCGATTTATCGCTTGCAATACCTGCACACATTCATGTACCCACTGATAAATAAATAAATAATTTAATTCATATATTCTAATTAACACATGAAGATCTAGAAACACAAGCATAGGTAAAACGTGTATAAATACGTACACACTTAGATCAATTCATAAACACTTATCTAAATACGTTGAAAAACATATATACATGAATACTTAAATACTTACATTCATATATACAAGCATTAACGCATAAATGCATATAAGTATACATATATTCATACAAGCGTACATATATAAATACATACACACTTGCATGCATACAAAAATACACACAAATAAATATATATATATATATATATATATATATATATATGCATACATGTATAAAATCACACACACGCACACACATACATATATACAAACACCAACCGGTGAAGCTTCCTGATAAACACAACAAAAATGACTATTGGCTTCACAATAAAGTATATATTGAGCAAAAGCGTATTATGCACATTTATTCATTGGAGAATTGTTTGTAATGAAAAATAGATTTTCACAATGAGTGTTAATCACTTATTTTTCATGTAAACCTCAATCAGCCCGCTCGTGGTCGCCTTAGCTACCGTTTATATCGTGTGAAGAATGCTTACTTGGCCATAGTGGCGTTGTGGAGAGATTTAGTTTGCCTCATTTCTGTGAGCAATCCTGATAAATTTGCTTCTTGTAACTAGGAGTTCTTTCTCTCTCTCTCTCTCGTAAATCTTACTAGTAATTTGTCCAAAATACTATTTCTGTAGTTATTTATATATAGTGGTACCTCGAGATACGAGCAGCCTAACATAAAAGTTTTTTTTGAGATACGAGCCGGAGCTCGGACAATATTTGTTTTTGAAGATACGAGCCGTGTTTCCGGAGCGTCCCACTAGTTGGCGCGCAGGGTCGAGCATCATCCGAGAGAATCTCTCGCTCACTCACGTGTTACCCGCTTGAATCGAAGTGTATTTTGTGTGCTTTACTCTTTTATGCTTGATTTTTGCGTGATTACTGAACTTTTTTGTGTGTTAACATGGGGCCGAAGAAAGTGAGTGCTAAAGACAATGGTGACAGGAAGAAAAGGATGATGTCAATAGAACTAATGCAAGAAATACTATAAAAACCTGAGCGTGGCGTACGATTGATTGAACGCGCAGAGATCTATGACTGTAGTACATCGACAATTTGTACGATATTGAAGCAGAAGGATGTCATCAAGAGTGATACACCAGCAAAAGGAGCCACAATTCTTTCCCAATTAAGGATAAATGTCCACGAGTAAATGGAGAAGCTTCTGTTCTTGTGGGTGAAAGAGAAATAGTTGGCAGTAGATACACTGACGGATATGGTAATATGCGAGAAGGCATGGAGTATTTATGCAAACTTAGTGATGATAGAAGAATTTATCATGTTTGCTTGTTATTTAAAAACATCTTTATTCATTGTACCCTTCCTGCGTGCAAAAACAAAAAGAAATTTTATCAGATACAAGAAACATTTCTTTCGCATAATCTCCTCAAATATCTACTAATGAACATATATTTATATATAAATTGGAAAGCAAAATAAAAGATAACTTTATTCATAATTTACAATGGGTTGGGGATTTCACTTAGATCCTGAGATTTAACAATTAAACTCATCTCAGGTACCACTATATATATATATATATATATATATATATATATATATATATATATATATATATATATATACCGAGCAGTACTAGTGGGAACGTCGTAGACCAATCTGACTGGTCGCGAGACGCATATACGCCGTGTTTAATTCGCGATGTACGCGTTCCCCCAGACCGTTACTTTTAGGATTGTACGCTGTAGTTATTCACGGAGAGTGTAAGTTGCCCTGCAAGCTGCGTGTCATGAAATTTGCACCTTGGTCTGCCACCACTACGTCTGGAACTAAAACTCTAGCAACCAAGTGTGGTAAAGGCGCATAGATGATGGCTTTTGTATTTCGACCAGCTAATGATTTTAATTCAAACCATCTTGTATGTCGATCAATTAGTGTCATGCAATATTTGAAACCACGTAATTTAGGTAGTGTGATTTTGTCAACAAGGATAATTATAAAACGAGCGTTAGGCAGTTCGAAACGGCCAAATTCTGAGTGAGTATGACAAAAGACTTTCGAGAGTTGACAAGGCCGGCATGCTTTAACCCATTCAGTACTGTCTTGTCAAATTTGTAGGCCAAAAATTGAGTTATTGTAACAACATTCTCGTATCATCCACACCAGGATGACACAGATTTTGGTATTCATTACATATGGGACGTCAAAACTCTGGTGGATGTCAAATTTTACTAGCCAACTATCTTTCACCAATATATGCAATGAGCTCCGCATCGCATAGTTAGAAATCAGTAAATCGGTCCAGGTACCCTCGTCGCCATACTGTGAGTTATTTGTCTATTTGTTGTTTCGTCTGATGCTAAAGTTGAAGTCACCGAAGCGGATCATTTGCCGAATTACTCTTTGCGGATAATTTGTGAACTTTTCTGTAAGGCCTCTACTAACGAAGCTTTGTCGATCTTCACTTCAAAGGGATAACACAGGAGATATCGATCAACGTGTAGACAAGTGTCGTGCAGAGCTAGTATACCAAGTATTCAACTTTCTGCAATAAAATACGATGAGACGCATTTGACCATCTAATTCTTGTTCGAATGTAGCGCCCAGGGATACATCGGTTGTGTCGGTTGTCAGTTTAAAGTATGCATATTGCTGAACAGCATGCAGTGTTGTATGTTGCGCAACCAGCTCTTTTATTTGTTTAAACAGTTGGCCGTTTGCGTCCCAGCGCATCCGCGAGTTGAACTTATCAGCGGTGCTTGTGTTTGCGCCATTATCGAAATAAAGGACCTGTAACAAATGCACATGTCAAGATAGCGACGAAGTTCTTTTGTATTCATTGGAGCGGGAAACTGTTTGATAGCCTCATTTTGGTAGTCTAGGATATTTATAATGCCATGCCTAGTCAAGTACCCTAGAATATGCACTTGTTTTTGTGCTCGTACGCATTTTTTCATGTTAAACACCGGACTAAACTGATCAACACGATCGAGAGTCTCTTTGATGACTATTATTGATTTATCTCCGAAATATCTGTTATGCATTGCACAGACCAAGAGGCATACGCGTATACTTAAATAACACAGAATGGGTGATGGCAGCTGTTCTCGCGATGCGTTCTTCGTCGAAATGAGTTCGATGATAAGCTAACTTGAGATCAAGGACTGTGAACCATTTGTGTTGGGCTATTTAATCAATAATATTCTTAGCGTTATTTAATGGGCTTACGATTTGGAATTAAGTGAACAATAATCACTGCATAATCTCCAATCGCCAATCTGTTGCATGGCTTGAATTTGAGTTGGCAATGTTCGTAGACTAGAACTAGGTAAAATAATACCGTTCTCTAGCATCTGATCAAAAATGGCCTTGACAGTTTGTAACTTTTTATGAGCTAATGGTCGAACTCTGGCAAAGACTGGCGGGCCCTAAGTTTATGTTGCCGCGTAGTTAACCTATCTGGACTGATTTTGTCTGATATTCTAATATGCATGATATTCGAAAAGATGCTGAAGATCTCATGTGTTCGTGGGTGAAAGAAAAAACAGGGCGATCGTCACTACTAACAAAGATACGCCACGCTTGCTCTAACTCCCTTACTGTTCAATTATAACAAAAATTAAATGAGCAGCAAAGCCGAATTCAGGCATTCTCGCCCATGTTGTGCTGGCTTTGTTCGTGCTACTGTCGCCGATTCTCGCTGATCGGCGAGTCCTTAATTTCGTCGATACAGGGGACATATTGTCTCCACGGATGGCAATGCGGTTACCGCTCTTGCGAAAATATGCGACCAGAAAGAATCAAATCGCATCGCGGTGCATGAGCCATCACGTTCTAAGAATTAAATGGAAGCCTAAGCTTTGGGTCGAAAGTGTAGGAATGTGCGTCGTCAAACAGTCCTGCAATTCGTGGGCAAACGCAGTGGGTTTGGCGTGAAATGCCGACACCTGTCAAGGAGTGGTTAGCAAGCGCGTAGTGCTTTTTTAAATGAGATTGTAAATTAAGAATAATTTTTTATCACCATTAAAGCTTTTTTCCATTTGTAGGCTGCAAAAATGCCTCGTCTGATGTGAAAATTGCACAATTCGATATATCTTCAAACGGACAGGTAAGTTTGTCATATCAAATGACTTTCGAAATATCATAGTAGATTACATTGTATTTAAATAACTTTTTGCCTACTAAATTAATAAATTTGTATTCGTTTAAAGTACCAGTACTAGATTTGAAATTAAATTGACAATCTAACATTTTAAATAAAAGAACAAGTTTTAGTTTATTGACAGATGTGGAATTTAATGTCGTTTAATGATCATTCGCAATCCCAAATGCATTAGCTATTAATAACTTGCAGGTCAATTATTTTCTAAGTATATATATATATATATATATATATATATATATATATATATATATCATGAAATGGAGGACAAAATGAAACAATTTGGTATTCGAATCCGAAAATGAGCTTGTAACATGGGCTTTTCTAAGAAAAGGTAGGCACATGTCCGATGAATGGTCTATAAACAACAATAGCCTCTATAAACTGGGCTATCTAAATATAAATAATTATGTACTAGGTAATGTGCACCTAGTAAAAAATTAATAAAAATATGACCAAAAGGATAAATAAAAGTCATCATGAACAGAAAGTATGATCTTATGTGCAAATTTGTTTCGTGCTTACTGGAGACTCATCAGAAGGAGCCGATATTACGTCCTATATTTATTTGAATGATTTCATGATTGCTGCGGAAAGTGGTAACTGATATCGTTCAAGGTCGGTGTATATGGATTTATATAATTAAAGGAACATTGGTTGCGCGGGTGGTGATTACTATTATAATCAAGGTTGCGGTCTTGATATAAGCACCTGACCCTTTAATTACTTACATATATCAGTATAAACTAAGAATTGTATAGTGTAGAAAAGGAAATTCATCCAGTAGACCGGATTCGTCCTTATTGGGAATTCATCATGTACTGGCCAGAATTTGCCGCGGACAACACTCGAACCTGGGCACATCTGCTTCGGAATCTGGTGCTCTAAGCACTGAGACATATGTAAGTAATTAATGGGCCAGGTGTTTATATCAAGACCGCAACCTTGATTATAATAAGTATATGGATTTGATGGGGTAGCAGGTGTTCAGAAGAAGTTGCATTTCTCAATTTCGGTGAACTTTAGGAAAATTGAAATCTATTGCGTTGGTATCATGTGCCAACTCGGCAAACATAGTTTTGGTACCATGTTGCATTTTGGCACCCATAATGTTGGTACCAGATACTGACACAACAGCCATAGTGTTTGTACCTGTTACAGGCTTGGTATACATATTCTATACAGTCGAAGACTTTATATGAAGTTAGCTTCACTATTGCAGGTTTACACATTCGTATATTAGACTGTACAGTCCTATTTTGCCACATTCCTAATCCATGTATTTAGTGGGTAAAGAGCATAGTACCGGTTCCCACTGATGAATCGCCACTTAGCACGAAACAAATGTGCGCCAGTTTATGCTTTCCGCTCATGCTGCCTTTGGTTTACCCTTTTGGTCATATTTGACCTAATTTGTTACCAGGTGCGCAACACCCAATACATACTTGCATTTATATTAGGTCTCCGCAACACAGTATCTAACTGCATTGTTTTACGTTTGATAACTAAAGAATGCATCATGTTTCTCAACTGGGCTTGGTTTGACGTTAGTCCTCCGCATGTATTTTTCACCATCCTTGTGCTTGTCGGTTTGAAAAGACAATGGGGCGTGATTATGTGGCTGGCGTCACTTATCTTCCTTTTTCTTTTCCTCCATTCTGGCCGCATAAGCTTTTCCCATTAATCGTCCAGAACTCAGTCCTTAACAAAGCTACGTAAAATTTATTTATACAATTTTTATCTGTTCAACTTTTTTATTTATCTTTTAGATAACCAATGTGAAAATTCTATCGTTGCCCCGTTCATTGTCGCAACTTTTCCCCGATTTCGAATATCTGGTCAGACTTGGATGGACACCTGATCCAAATTTGTAAGTATTCTACCTGTTTAAACAACTGTACACATTTAACTATGAAGTCAATAATTAAATGTTCTTGGTCTGTGAAAACCGTTAGTGATGCTGAAAGCTGGTGAATAAAGTCAACAAATGATGTCAACCTATTTGTTGAAGAATTAAGAATTAAAGAAGACAAAGTGCATAGAACTAACGGCTCTTTATGGGCATCTGCTTCCACGAATAAACATGAAAAGTTGAAATATTTACAATTCACCGTTTATTGGTTCGTTTAACGACTGCACAACAGCTCAAAGCGCGATTATTTATCTGACCTGCACAATTTCTATGCAGTCGCGAACATTAACTTTTTGCAGCCTTCGCCACATATCAATAGATATTACAATTAAACAATCAGTGATTGCACTGTTGGTGGTAACAATACTTGAAATCAAATTGCAAGCTTAAAATAAATACCAATCCCATTGTATTTAACCAGACGTCGAATAGTATAGCTTTCCAAAAATAGTCATTGCGATTTGATCATCACAGGCAGTTTGTCGTTGTACTCTGGTGATGACCATAGCAGGTGGAAACGCGTCAGTTCATGTGACTGACGGTAGTTTTTCTCAATTTTTCGACAGCTGGTTAAATGCAATGGGTATGGTGTTTACTTGAAGCTCGCAGACTTGATTTAAAATGAATGCTGGCTTACCACACACACACACATTAGGAATTTATCTAAATTCCACCGTTTAAGGCGATTAGCTAAGCTTTTGTATGAGCACTGACCGAAACCAATGTTTAAAAGAGATTATCAAATCCTTGTTATGTCGACGGAATTGGCTTTGTCACTGTGTGCAATTTTCATCTGGAGCTTTTACTCCCGTTTTCGAGTGTGTTTTACAACATTCAGCTCATCACCTCAAATATAGTCAGTAAAAATAATTGAAGTCGTTTAAAAGAATTTTTACACTTATTCTATTAGTTTGCTATAGTTGAGAAGACGAGTGGGCTTTTAAGAAAAACCCTAAGAATTAAGTGTCGAAAATACGGATGATAATTTTTTGATGTGGGCACCTATTATTCTATTTTTG
>JAQBSW010012127.1:0-17775 GCA_029291075.1 Eudiplozoon nipponicum | reverse complement strand
ATTGACAACGACTTAGTTGAGTTTAACTATATTCGTTTGACCGATCCCGTGCATGACTAAAGTAATTGGGGAACTTCTTTAACATGAAAGCGCACATATGTAATCGTATGCTGTCGCATATGAAAACTTTCTAGTTTCATCAACATTATATTTTAATCGACTGGCCACAACTAAACGTACGTTATCACACCCATTGTTAACGGCGACAGAAATTTCAAAGCATTTTTTTCATTCAACACTGCAATCCGCACACCCTGCGCTGTTACCAAACGAATGATGTCACTCGCGGAAGAAACAGTCGTACACGTAACAGTCACTAATGCGAACAGTTGGTTAACTCTCAATTCATCAATACAAGAATGACCAGATCTCAGAAATCACTTTGCAATACAAAAAGAAAGATCCTTACACCCAAACAGACACATATACATATAGGTAATTCTTAAATGCGGAGTTTTGTTGCTCAGTGCTGTTCTTCTTGTTGTGGATTTGACCGCGTTTTTTTGTGCGGGACAGTTGATAGCACTCGTTGGTCGGTAAAATCTTGAATCCTGTCCATTTTCAGGTGCACCGTATTGTGTCAACCCTGAAGATGAGACTGGAAATAAGGTCTCGAAATATCGGAATAAGAAAAGTGGGAAATCTTGCTCCAAAGTCAATTTCAGACAAGCAGCTGATGCTGGACTCAAAAATGAAAGGACAAGTGAGAACCCATCAATCAAGGCCAATAATCGGCGCACCTGAAAATGGATAGAATTCAAGATTTCACAGACCTACGAGTGCTATCAATCGTCCCGCACAAGAAAAATGCGGTCAAATCCACAAATACATATACACTTATTAATCAGCCCAAACAAGAAATAGAAGTAAAACCGTGTCAAACTAGTTGCAACCCACATAATTAATTGAAAACTCAGGATGTATAAAAATGAAAGATTGTAAAGTAATAAATGACCATTATTCACTTTGTTATTAATATATTTTTTCTTCCAAATAAGAAATATACTCTGTAATATATATATATATATATATATATATATATATATATATATATATATATATATATATATATATTGTACATGTGCGTATGCCTCTAGGCGTTTTAGTTTACATTTGGTCTTTAACAGAACTTACGTTTATTGCTAGCAAAATTATTTTTAGGACTGCTTCAAAGCAACACAAGTGGATTTGTTTGAAAAATTGCTCAATCGGCTGTATAACCGTGTTTAGTTTGTGTTGCTTTAATCTAGTTTGCAATCTTAAAATAAACACCTGCCCATTATGTACAGTCATTTTCCAGTATAAACTAAGCAGTGTCGAAATACCATTCGTTCAGTAGAACGGTTTGGTCCTTATTGGTTATTCATCACGTACAGTTCAGAATTTGGTGCGATCAGTGCTCGAACATGAGCACGTCTGCTTCGGAGTCTGTTGCTCTAACCACTGAACCACTCTGCCGCATGCTACACACAATTTTCAGTCATATACTAAATAATGCTTTTTGATTAAACTTTCCTTTGCATGGAGCCTATATGGCATCAATTAAGACCAAAAGTTCCAACAAGTGTACGTTGGACACCCTTGAACGTCAGCTAGGTAATTAGCATTTTATGTTTTGTAAGGAATTAGAATAGATTACTTAATATGTTTGATTTTTGTAAGTATTATAATGCATTTCTCCTTCTGTTTTTTTAACCAACGAAATACAGTACGTTTGCTAACCTATTTCACATTCCGAGGCCATCTCTGTCTTGTTTTTGAGTTGCTTTCATACAACCTTTACGATCTTCTACGCAACACAAACTTTCGAGGAGTCTCGCTGAATTTGACTCGCAAATTTGGGCAACAATTATGCTCCGCACTCGAGTTTCTATCGCGACCCGACCTACAAATTATTCACTGTGATTTGAAACCGGAAAATATATTGCTGGTAAACCCAAAGCGTTCAGCCATCAAACTGGTTGACTTCGGAAGTAGTTGTCATGTTAGAGAGAAAGTCTATCAGTACATTCAGTCGCGATTTTACCGATCACCAGATGTGCTTTTGGGCCTCGACTACACCATGAGCATAGATATGTGGTCATTGGGCTGCATTCTTGTTGAATTGCATACGGGGGAACCACTGTTTCCAGGTCGAGACGAGGTAAGTCTCATTTCTTTTTCATTTTTGCTGAAATACGTTTGATATTTTCATTATCTATAAAACTTACACTCTGACAACTGACCGTCTCTAGGTAGTCGTACCGTTATCCTTAACATTAGCCTTGCCGGTCCTATCAGAATGGGTGCTTGTTCCTGACGCTGCTGAATGGAATTTTTTTCACTTTTGCTTCTATAAGCAGATGCTCAGAACAGATGGCGCTCTTCTGAATTTATACATGAGGTATGGCAAATAGGAAATGCAACACGCCTCTAGTAATTATATATATATATATATATATATATATATATATATATATATATATATATATACATATATGCTATATACATAGGCATATATATCGGTTTGACTGTAGGTACTCAATTTTCCATTGTGCTCTGATGATGACCGTGGAAAGTCAAACCGCGTCACTACTTTATTTGTATTTTCAAAAAGCAACTTATTAAATAAAGTGGTATTTTTATTTATATGAAGTCCACAAACTTTATCACCACCATGCAATCAGTAACTGATTAGCGACAGAAATGTCTGTGAATGGAACTCCCACACGATGTATTTTATTTCTAATGTCGTTGGGCTTGTACTTAATCGCAGCTGATCGCCTTTATCATATGCTAACAACAACATGCCCACTAAACAAGTAGTTATGTGCTATTCCGTAGTCTTAGTTAATCAAAAATTTAATGAAGGCGAGTAAACTTTGATTAGTCCACTACAGAAGCCTTCGGCAAGGTTCATGTTACCAATACCGGGCTGACTTGTTATTGCCCATCGGTCGTCAGGTCATAATTTTTTTGGCTAAGGGCCATATACATATTAACCTACCTGAAAATGTATAGGTAAATATCATCTTTGATGATGGTATGCTATTAAAAATATAATGAATACAAAATAATCAACAGCCATTTTTAACTGATGCTTCACTGCCATCGATCCGTGAGACGATTACGTTTACAGATTTCGGTGTGCATACCTTTAAAATATAAATCATTATCTAATTAAATAAACGGTATTTCAACTGATAACTTGGGAGATGGTTTGAAGTTAAAAATAATAAAATTCAGTTTTATAATACCATGACATTATGTCTCATACGTAATATGTGATTAAAATATGCTTCGTAAATGAAGTGACATTCATTAGCAGGCAAAGATTTTGATTGATCTACTTTATAATTCGAATATATTCAGATTATGCTATGCTAGAAAGATTTTGTTTACATATGGAGAAGTACAGCCTTTAGAAAATAATGAGAAAAGTTGTATAAATATCTATCGCGGCTTATAACTATTACAAAAAGTTGGTTCAACGTATAGAAATATAGCTTAAGTAATTGCAGCTTAAATGCGTAGAAATTTCCTGCTCGACAATTTAAGGCACATTACTATATTATTGGTCACCTTACCATAGGCTTACCTAATTTTTAATAGATATTTCCTTTTATGCTGATAGAAAAATTAATTAAGATCATAATTAACATAAATAAATCAGCATTCATAATTGCCGCATAACTAAGTAAATTACTTATCGTTATGTATATAGAATAAAACAAAACCAAGTTGTTTAGTCGCATCTTGTGGTGGATAATTCAGATTGATTGGTTTATTTTTGCTAAGCTGGCCTCCCACTCAAGGCTGGTGAGCGCCATTTGGCTTTGAGCCGTCAAGTAACGAATTAACTGTTCTTTCAGCAGTCATAGATCCAATATTTGCAAGTCTAATATGCCGGGTAAAGTGGCTGGAAACGATAAATTCCTTGTACCAAACGGAATTCTTGTCCTTGTTGGTAAAGTGGATTTTTAATTGTATTTAATGTTTCTCGAGTATTCTAGTAGATAATACTGGTTTGTATGGGTTTTTCTATCTACGGTGATCATATAAAGTATTTTTAAAGCATAAGAAAATGTCACCTGGAGTTGTAACTTCGCTGGTTTAACTCAATGTCTGTTTATATCTGTGCAATTTACTCGGTAGAATAGTTTCTACAAATGGGAAAATATTTTTTTATTTTGTATGTCTAGTTGTGAGTAGATTTCACATTAAAAATGGGAAACTTGTTCACCGGAAGTGCTGATCAATTCCATATTGTTGGCAAAAAGATTTTTATGGTAAAACAACGATTTTGTTTTGTATTTTTTTGTTGCAGGGCTATCAAATAATTCAATTTTACTACATTTTTCCCCAAAATACTTGCTAATTGCGAATTCTAGAGGAGTTTGCGTGCGAACGTTTGCTAGAGAATACTTTGCTAATTACGTACTATCAGTTATTCTAATCCCATTTAATCTTGATTCACGATAATTATTTTGTCTGTATATATAGCGATTTACATTCTGCTTTGTTGCGAGCTCTGAATAGTTGTACCGATAGCGGTACCATTATTCATATCAGCAATATCTAGATACAGGCCTCCTGACTTAGGTGAAGCCTGTTTTTCAACTTTAATGCGTCGATGTTTTAAGTGATTAATGTACATTGATTGAATGAGGGCAAGCGTAGCAGATGCGACGGGCAAATTTTGATTTTCATATACATGCATAGCGGTAGTTTTGCTATGTGGTTCGACGACTCGTTAAATAAAACGGTATTGGTGTTTACTTCAAGTTCGCAAACTTGATTTAAGGAATTGTTATCACCGTCCGAGCAATCAATGATTGTTTAAATTTTAACTAGTTGAAAAATGGATTACTGGCGCTCTGTGTCACCATTTGACGGGTGTCGTCAACGTCGAGTGTCAGACCATAGATAAGGATCCATTTTCCCTATCAGTGGTGTTATTTTGCAACTTATACATAACTATGAATACTATGCGGCGGTAAAGTATCAGTTTTTAATCGATATTTTTAATAATAATTATTCAAGCATCTCCCAAAGGACGATATGAAACATAATTTGTATAGAATAAAGTATTTTATACAAATGAGATTTTAAGCATTTATTTGTTATCATTCTTAACAGTAGTGCATCAGTACGAAATAATGATGCTTCTCCGCTAGTCAACCGATTTCTGTTATTTGTAGGCTGGCTAATTTATAGTGGAGGGGCGAGATTGTTAGTTTGACCTCACGTCATGTCGGTATGGCGTGTTCTAATAGTGCGCGAACGTCGGCAGTATTACTAAATTTTCTTAGCGTAAAAAATATCACAGTTAAAACTTAAACTATAATGTCTTTTTGTTTCTAGGTGGATCAAATGATGAAAATAGTCGAGGTGTTGGATATACCTCCGCAGAATCTGTTAGAGAAAAGCAGACGGTGGTCTTTATTCTTCAATCGGTCTTCCGACGGGTCTTTCTATCCTATTCGAGCAAAATATGTAAGTTTGAAGAATTACTATGAAAACGGTAAAATTATCTTCGCTTTTCTTATGAAAATGGTTTGTGCTATTTCACCGATATATGCTTTCGAGTGTTATTGTGAACGTCATTCTTTTTAAACCTATCGCAATATTCTTGGTTTATCAATAATGTTTATTGACTATACAATTGAAAATCATTGATTGTACGAGTGGTAGTAACAATTCTTTAAATCAAGTTTGCCAGCTTGAAGTAAACACCAATCCCATTGTATTTAACCATTCGTCGAAAAACAACTGACGGTAGTTTTGCTATGTTGTTTGACGACTGGTTAAATACAATATATATATATATATATATATATATATATATATAGTATATATATATATATATATATATATATATATATATATATATATATATATAGTATATATATATATATATATACTTTATTTTTACTGCGGCTGACTCTTTGGAGGATAAGCCGGCTAGTACATTTCATGGAGTTTCTTGCAATTTAAGTACAAGTGGTGCCCTCACCACTTTGGATATATATATATATATATATATATATATATATATATATATATGTATATATATATATATGCGAGTTTGATCCTCGCTAGGAGGCTTGCTACCACTGAGGGCTGGAACGAGTCAGTAAATGAGACTGACGTTAGTATTGTTATGCTGTTCGACGAGTGGTTAAATACAATGGGATTGGTGTTTACATCAAGCTGGAAAACTTGACTTATAAAATATTCTTTAATTGTTGCTCTCAGTTCAACCTTGTACGGAGCACGTGAACAGGCAGATAAATCATTTTCGAATCGCTTTTCTTTCGATATCCAACTTGAAACATTAACTTAACTTTGTCGCCAAATTCATCCTCTCTACTTCAACAAAATGCAAAATTCAACCAAATTGAATTAAATTGTACATTGATGCCTTCCCTTGGCTATACTTGGCTTCGTTTCTTGTGGCTAAATCCATTGCATTATTGAAGGAAGTCACAGTGTGCATTTCAACTAACGTCATTACAATAAACTCTTTTTTGGTAATTTTCATTTGCTGACAATTTAAAAATTAATTATGATATGGAAAAATTAAATTTGAAATTTTATTTTTTATGCTATTAATTTAGTGATAGGCTAAATAATTCGTTTAGAAATGATTTGCTACTATTAGTAAGCGTATAATATAGCTTATTTTATGTAGCAATTAGTTCTGTTCATTTTACATTTCACTCAATATTGTCTATTAGATTCTACCTTCAAATCCAATTTTATTTTACTTTTTATTTCCTGATTAGCAATCTCAACTATAATGAATTTTTTTCATTTATTTCTGCTATCATATTGATTCAGCACAATGGATGTTATCATTATTTTTTGAATGATTCAAATGGTTTCGGTTAATATTGGTCAGTTTGTCTGTTTACAAATATGATTACCTTCTGGAGTTTTTCACTTGCATATCTGTTGATTAGCAAGATCTTATTGTTTTGGCTCCGTCATATACTGTCATCCTGATTTATTATATGTTTATCTAATTATTTGCTAACCGCATTTATACAAGCACTTACATTTAGTTCTAACGAGCCTTCTATAGTATCGAAGGCTATTTCACTAGATGTTGATTCTGTCTTTATCTAACGTAGACTAGCACAGAATTGCCACTCCAGGCCATTTTAATTAACAATAAAGAGGCACAGTTTTTTATTAGCAAGCCGTAGAAATGAAATAATGGTAAATAATGAACAATAAGGCAATCATTGATTGCGCGGGTATTGGTAACAATTCTTTAAATCAAGTTTGCGAACTTGAAGTAAACACCAATCCCATCGTATTACACCAGTCGTCGAACTAAAAAGTAATGAACAATGTTTAGCATGGTTATTATCAAGAAAATGATACTGTTCGTATCAGTAAGCATGTGTACCGTATAATATGATGAGCTTAGAACTTAACAATGAACGCAAGTATAGTATAGCAATATTCTTGTAAGTAAAAACAGATACTATATTCGATGAATAATGGTTAGTGTACATAATGCAATATGAAAATAATATAAATGAAAATTGGTTGTACGGAAGGCGATAACAAATAATTTAATCAAACTTGCGATTTTGATGTTAACACCTTACGTATTACACCGCAAAATACGATATATTAAAGTAACGGCTGAGTTGCTCTTTGGTTAGAGCACCAGATTCCGAAGTACATGTGCCCAGGCTCGTGCCCTGTCCACGGCAAATTATGGACAGTGCGTGAAGAGTTCCCAATGAATTACCTTTTCTACACTATACAATGCTTGTTTTATACTGAACGATGTTTGTTCGAAATGGGGCAGGTGTTTATATTAAGATCGCAGTCTTGAAAATGATGATGGTTGTGTGCACTACATTTATATAACATAGTTCATCGGTAGACTACGTATTATGAGGGTATAACAAAAAAATTCGAAACGATATGTTTCGAAATATATCCTGTTTTTCCAAGATCATTCAACAACGGTGGCACCTAATATCTTATTCTAAAAGTATCAACATTGACTTAAAGCATAAGCAAGTCCACGTTGTGCATGAGAGTGAGAGGCATTTTGCTGTGCCTATGTTATACCATCACGAGCAGCTGTTCTCTAGCGTTAGAGCTTACTAGCTTAGTAAATAATGACATAAACCGCCAAAATCGACCTAAAAGCTAATCGTTTTTTAAACAAACAAAACTTGTAACTCTTTAGCAATATCGAAGATCGGGACAACTCTACGAAGGTGACTTTGGCAAGACTATTGCAACGAATGTCATTGTTTTATTACCATTTTTTATTATTCTCTGTACAATTATTCACATTGAAGTTTTATATTTTTTCCATTAATTGTATGGCATCATTAACGTTATTTCAGACATTTTAGGTGCCAAAATGAAGTCCTCATTTTACTTTTAGCAATATTCTATTTGAATATTCCATTTCACACGATCAACGTGCCAATTATTTTTGAAAGTAGCACCTATTTGTTCTACTGTTCTTTTGTGATCAAAATATGACAACATTCTAAGAAATATAATTCAAACATTCACTAGGCCTATTTTCATCGCATACTTGTAATTTGATTGCATTTTTAAGAGAAAGATGCTTCTTATCTAAAAAAATTTAAAAAAAATACATTTTAGTTTGCAATGTTGATTTTATCTTGTCACTGACCACCCATTTGCTGTTTGCGTCAGTATTTAGTCCTCCAATCCTTAGATTATCTAGCATAGTTTTTTAAATATTATTATTAGTATTATTATTATGTTTTTATTTTTAAGCAATCCTACATAATATTAATGTGCATACGTATCCAAACGGTGATCTAGTTCGTTCCCAATGTGGGTTTCATAGAAGCTTCTCCACAGCTACATGTTTACTATTCGTATCCTCTAATTAGTAAAGTTACGGCTCGGCGTGAGCAAGTGACCGATATCGTATATTGTGTGCCTAACACACCTGTGGTTCAAGCCATCCATCAAAGTTTCCTCGGTATCCTGACTAGCAGGTTGTGTAAGTGTGCTTTTGAGACATTGATCAAGCTGATGCAATCGTCCTTAAATAATTCATCGGTGATTATTTTTTCACCCCCCCCCACCGATATTGCCTGAGTTATTGATACAACTACCAGGTTGTGTAAACTTGTCAACTAAGTCCAGATCCTCACCTTGAAGCTGCATAGTTGAAGTGCGGAATAGGTGATCATGTTGGAGTATCTTACAATATGTGTTTTTGGTCCTTCGACATCGGACTTCACTGTGCTGGAGATGTCTGTAATGTGTGTATAAAGGTACTTCATGCATCACATTTCGTTGTGAAATTAAGATTAATAGAAGATTTGCATTCAGTCTAATTTACCTTGTTGGAACACATAAATGAATGAGCTAAAATGTTACAAATTTTCGTAAAAATCTCGATAGTATAATAGTTAGTCTCTAGGTTAGACTTTCCTTCAAAGTGGAGCGGGGAAGTGTGTTAATTTCGCAAAACCCACGAACTGTTCGCAAACCAATTATTTTTGGAGACTTGATAGCTCACATTATTCCTGACGAATTTATCTCTTACTACGTTTTTTAAATTAACCAAGCATTGATTGTTCCGGTAACGTTAAAACCTAGGCAATAATTGATTGCGCGGGTGGTGATAACAATTCTTTAAATCAAGTTTGCGAGCTTGAAGTAAACACCAATCCCATTGTATTTACAGCAAGTCGTCCCGTTTTTTTTTGCTTGCTTGCCCCTTAATTACCGTGTCACGTGCGCGCGTTTAGGCCTTCCTTCTTAGTCATCATCAGGTACGACAACAAACCTTCTCACCGTGAATATATATGGAAATCAAATTTAGATATGCAGCTCTCACACTCTAGCAGTCTCCATACATTGAACGACTGGAAATGTCGGCTGCACAATTTCTATGCAGTCACGAACATTAACTGTTGCAGCTTTCGCCACATATACATATATAGACAATACAATTTAACAATAATTGATTGCGCGGGTGGTAGTAACAATTCTTTAAATCAAGTTTCAGAGCTTGAAGTAAACACCAATCCCATTGTATTTAACCAGTCGTCGAACAACTTAACAAAACTACATTAAAGCTTATTCAATTAACTAAAGTTTACTTGCAATCATTAATGGCTTCGTCCACACTCCAGGGAAGTCATATTCATATGACAAAAGTCTGTAGGAAAAATACTAGCTCCTTTATATCAAAACATGAGCCCAATCTGATATTTAATTGCATAATAACCCAGTAAGGAGTAGCACCACGGCGATGCACGCTAATTTATATTTTGATTACAAAGATCTGCTTTACAATGTTGGTTCTTGTAGCATGTCTGCCAACTTTATCTATCCAATACAAACATATGGACATCTGAAATCGATTTTTTTTGTCTTTATGGTAAGCAAAAATTAATTGGCAGCCGAATTTCAAATGATGGATGATAACGATATTTAATTCGCGGTACGATAAAACCAGTGTTAACTCGCGGTACAGCAGACTTCTCTTTAGAGGCGTGTCCTTTATCGAGTTTAGCTACAATTTGTTTTGCTTAGTTTGGCCAACGATCCATTCAAATCGTTGTGCTTTTTAATCTCATTAAAACATGTGTAACATAGGCCTTGCCAATTCGTGTAGTTATTTGTGCGTAGGCGTTTGTTTTATGTTTGTTCGTTTTTATGTATGCTTGTTTGTATGTGTGCGTGTCTGGTTGAGCGTGTGCAATTGCGGGTGTTCTCATAGACAAGACTGTACTACCCTAGTTCATGGACAAATACTTTTTAAGTAGCGTTCTGACAAACTCGACGGCATTGTAGACATACGGAGACATGCTTAATCTTGTTCTAGTTAGTGGATATTAATTTATCCCTACCTAAGAAATGATTATGCAGACCGAAGAATAAATGAAATGCATATGTTTTAAGATGAATATAAGTAATTACATATGCGTATGTCTACGGTATAAACTGAATATTGCATAAGATAAAAAATTTAATTCATCTAACAATGGTCTCGTGTTTATAGGACATTCATAAGTAGTTGCTAGAATTACTGCGGCCGAGATTGAAACCAGGAACCATTTGTCTTTGAGCTGTTTAACTCATCAACTATGCCATTGAAGCTGCGCATTCTATTTTCCACCAACTTTTGTCAGTCTTTCCTCTATGAAAATCCTCTTTGTATCGCTTTCGCTCGAAAGTGCCTTCTAATCATTCTCCATTTGTCATCAGAAGACACAGTAGGCCTGCTTGTAAAGTGATGCTGAATCAAAGCATATTATTAAATTCTAATATATATATATATATATATATATATATATATATATATGCAGTCACGAACATTATTTGTAGCTTTCTACATATATCTATAGATATAATTAAACAATAATTGATTGCGGGTGTTGGTAACAGTTCTTTAAATCAAGTTTGCGAGCTGAAGTAAACACCAATTCATTGTATTTAACCGGTCGAATGACATAACATAGAAATTATGCAATCGACATTTCCAGTCATGTACAATGTATGCAAGACTACTAGAGATGAGAGCCGCATATCTAATTTTGCTTTCCAAATATATTCAATGCGGTTTGATCCTCGCTAGTCAGTTTGTCTTCGTTCTCTGTTGATGATCATGGAAGGTCGAAACGCGGCAGTGCGTTGCGACTGGCGGTAGTTTTGTCATGTTGTTCGACAACAGGTTAAATATAATGCGGTTTGTGTGTACTTCAAGCTCGCAAACTCCATTTAAAGAATTATATAATCTTTCTGCGTAACTTAAAGATATTACGATATCGTCCGCATAGTCAAGATCGACTAGTTTATCGCCCGGAAGAACTTCAACTCCAGCATCCTGAATGTGTGGGAGAGTGTTCATAATAGCATCGATTACAAAATTAAACAAAAATGGGGTAAATGGAAAACGTTGACGAACACCACTGCTGGTTGTAAAGTTATGCGTTAATTCGTTGTAGATCTTAACGCGACCACAAGTATTTGTGTAGAGAGCTCGTATAATATTAACAAATTTTGTGGGCACACCGCTTTTCATCAAGATATGGAATAAAACATTGCGATCCACCGAATAAAATACACCCTTAAAGTCTTAAAGACGGCTATTGTGGGACGGTGATATAAATGCCTCTGTTCGAGAACTTGCCTTAACGTAAAAATATTATCTATACAGCCTCGTCCTGCGCGGAATCCGGCCTGTTCTTCTCTTGTATGTGATTCACGTGAAATGCTAAGAGGACGTAGGATAATCGAAGCAAATAATCTTGATACGACCGTAGTCAAACTTATACAACAATGGTTATCGCACGAATTACGATTTCCTTTTTTGAAGATGGGAATGATGGTCGACTCATTCCAGTCAAGTGGTACGGTTTCCTCATTCCATATAGTAAGAAAAAGCTTAATCAACGCTCCTGAAATTATATCGCCGCCTCCCTTCATCCTGGAAGCAAATCATCGGGGCCTGCGGCTTTGACTATGCGGACGATATCGTACTGTTATTCGACAATCAGGATGCTGCCCAGGCCACCTTGAATAGATTAACAGACGCTGTTCCGTCTTTCGGTATGAAATTCGCACCATCTAAATGTAAGATACTGTTACAGGATCACCCACCATTCACTCCAACGTTGCGACCGCAGAATGAAGATCTTGACATAGTCGACAGGTTTACATATCTTGGAAGCTCTATCACTAACGTAGGCAATATGTCCGACGAGGTGAGAATACGGATCGCGAAAGCTAGAGTATCTTTTTTGAACCTTAGAGTTAATGATTTGAGACGCTTACAGGCATTCGATCATTGTTGTTTGAGAAGTATAGCACACGTTGGTTACCAACAACGTATAACTAACGTTGACATCCGTAGACGTATTTTTGGATCTAACAATAAGTGCTCGTTAGAAAAAGAAATATGGCTCCATCAACTTTGTTAACTCGGTCACGTTTTGCGTATGCCCTCATTTCGATTGCCCAGTAGAGCTCTGTTCTCTCATCCAGCACCAAATTAGCGTAAGAAACAAGGTGGGCAAATTTTGACATGGCAGATACAATTGAAGTCACTTAAATCCAAATTGGTTAGTATAGGACCCACTCGAGCGATATGACATCGAATCGAGCTCAGTGGCGATCTTTTTGCAGATGTCTAGTAGAATAATCTTCGTAACTTTCTTTTCTTAGTAGGGCAAAGTTAGTAGCGAGGTTTGGTTTACTTATGACGTGATACAGTGAAATCGGCAAGGAAGCTGTATTGTTGATGTCGCCTTGGCCATAATGGTGTTGTGGAGAGTTTTAGTTTGCCTCATTTCTGTGAGTTTTCCTGATAAATTTACTCATAGTAGCAAAGTATTCCTTCTCTCTGCCTCTCTCTCTCATAAGTCTCACTAATAATTTGTCTAAGTTCACTTATATACATTTTTGCACTCCTTATGGTTATATGGCAGTGAAACATTAGTCACTTGACTTTTGTGTGACTGGACATGATGATGATGATGATGATGATGATGATGATGATGATGATGATGATGATGATGATGATGATGATGTAACTTAAAATCTGAAGCATATTAAAGCTAGCACATAATTGTGTTATTTATGGTTCCCTTTCGTGGACTTTTTATGATTTATAATGAGTGTTCTAGCTGGCAGCTGTATTTGGTGCTTTCACCTGTCAAGATTCTCTGCTTTCCAGCCGATTTTCCTGTAGCCGTAAAATTTTCATAGCTGGCCTTACCTGCAATGATAGTATAAACATGGCACGGCTGAATATAGGAAGCGGATTCAATGTTGTTATCGTGGATTTATAGTAATTGTGTGCCGACATTCAATTCAATTACATTTTTTGGGTTTTTTTAGGTTAAAGTCGCATCTTAGCTATACAAAACATAAAATATACCTGTAATGCAGTTCAATCTCGACCGCCAGTTTGTTGTTGAGCTCTGATAATGAGTAAGAACGAAACGCAACTGTAAAGGGCGTGGACTGTCGTTTTGCTGTTTGTGATTTGAATTGAAGCTTTTTAAAATTCAACAAACTTGAATACTTTATGTGCTACTTCTCTTACTTATTTTCTTTGTGCTTTACACAATACATAAACACTGCAAATTAACTTAAATTTTTTCTTGTGTATTCGTTTAATTTTCTGTATGGTACTGTCACAAGACCTTTAAAAGGTTCAAAAACTTGCTTTAGTTTTTGTTTCTTTTTATCTTTGATGAACAGGCTCCTGGTTCAATGCATCTTCACAAGCTACTTGGTGTGTTTACAGGGGGACCGAGACGCCTTCGCTTAAATGAGGTAGGCCACACACCTCTTGACTACACGATTTTTATCGATCTGGTGCAAAAAATGCTCATTTTTGACCCGGCACAACGTATACGCCCTACAGAGGCGTTACTCCATCGCTTTTTTAGAGGCGGTGCCAATACTGGTTTTGCCAGCAGTGCAAGTCATCCAGTCCCTTCAGGTAATGTTACTCAGAATGCCTTATTTTATTATTTAAATAGCTACACATTATTATTTACCGTTTATAAAATTTTCTAATCTAAAAAGAACGTTGCTTTTGCCTTCTTCTATAGTGTCGTTTCAATGTTTTTGTTATAGATATCTTGTCTCCTTCACTATCTCACTATCAGAAGTGTAAATTGATCTCAGTATATGTATATCATTGATATGATACTGTCATTTTGTTGCATATTTTTAATTTCTCAGTCTACTTTTCTGTCCAGTATGAATTCGTCTTTATTAATTACTATTATACGAAATTTTGTTTCTTTTCCTGTGAAAAGCAGCTGTTAATTCCCTCATGAGCAGTGTTGACGGTTGCACGGCTGGCAATAATGCCCTTTTGGCTACAGCCGTGGGTTCAAGCGCAATCGCGCAGTCTAATGCACAGACTGCTTTTCTTCCCGGATGCTCTTTGGTAGTACCTGCCACGGCAGTGTCACTTGTTGCCGCTTCAAACACAGGTGAGTATTTCAACCTTAAGCCGAATCTCCACTAAACAATCAGTCCTTTTCAATTTTCACTCTTATGTGAACAGATTTTTCCAATCTTATTATAATTATTTTTTCTTTAACTAAAGTTATAATCACTGCTGGTGACTACCAAGCAGTTTCATGACATGCTTTATATAAGATATCCTAGGGGACTACATTTCGACTTTGCCTTACCTTGTAGTTTAATTGGTCTATTATTTGTGATATACGTAGTTCTTACTGGCCTTATTTCTCTATATTTTGTAGATAGTATTTGTCTTATATACTAGATCCACCATTGATATATGCATAAACGGCGATGTAAATATCCTGCACAATGGATTTCGATGTAGCCTGTGTCAATAGGGCGGGACTATCCTGGGCTCCGCTGAATTCTGTTTTCCGCTAGGCTCTCAAAGCTTTTGTCATTTCAAGTATCTATTGGTGAATGATGGTGCATTGCGCGGTGATTAAGTGACCGATATCACGAATTAAGGTACCTGGCCAATTAATGGCCGGCCTATACCTCATGCGGTTCCTACGAACCACCGAAGTTGTATCGGTAGCTTGATAAGCGTGATTTGAAATTGATCTAAAACAATGGCCCATTCAGCGTGATCAGCGTTCCAAAATAAAGTTCGATAGTGATGAAACCTCAACGAATGGCCGTATGGAACTAGTCAGCTCATGAGCTTACTTCTTGATTAAAGCCTACCGACGCTTTGTTGTCAATAACCTAAACCGAACCGAGCTAACACATCGATTGCTAAATCTACCCGGGTTCTGTCAACTATAGTATGCCACCTCCATATTCTACACAGCATAAAGTTTGACGGACATTATGCTTTACTTTAAAGTCTTGAACTCGTTATTTTGTGAAATAGACGGACGATTCGATTAGTTTCAGAAGGAGCAGCTGCAAAGCTAGTACATCTGGAAATCTTGGCAGAAGCAGATCCGTCTTGCGTAATCATGGATACTAGATGTACTGCATCCTTAAAGACTAACAGTAGGGTGCCATTTATTACGATCTTCAGCTCATGATCAAAATTGGCCATGGTCACATTTCATACGTTTAGCTTCAGATCCTAACGAGCAGATATTTCTTGAGCATATTTAATGGCTTTCTGTAGCTCTTCTAAATTTTCTGCTATCAGAACAACATCGGCAGTGAAATCGAGGTCAACGAGCAGGTCATCATCACGGTTCATTACCCAGGAGTGTGTTTCGCTGACCTTGACAGAGACTTCATCGTTATTGCAATTAAACATTATTGGAGTAATTACATCATTTTCAAACGCCAGAGCCAAATGCGTAAGGTTCAGTGAGGCCCATACTAGTGCAAATAAAGCTTTCGAGCACTCGAGCAAATTGTGCCGAAATGCTATCATTTAGCACATCTCGTTGTTCACTTTGGAAATGAATTCCTTCTGGGTCGAATGCTGTAGAACTATATACCGGAAGCGATTGATAAACTTACTCTTTTTACCAATGTAACATGCTATTCCGTACAAAGTTTGAACATTTTGTTTAACAAATTTGTGCGCTCTATCACTACAGGTGGCCATTTGCCGATTTCCCAGTCTACAGTAGCTCCGTTTGGTTTGAGCACACATGCTGCCGCTGCTGTTAACAATACAAATAGCGCAGCCTCCGGTCAACTTTCTGGTGCCAGTGCTTTGCTATTGAATCACTCTCAGGCCGCCCCAACTCAGTTCATTGGTGGCGTAGACGGCGGTTTGGGCGTTGTCGGTGGTGGGCTGCTTCAGCCCGTAGGCATCAATTTTCAACCTACTTCAGGACAGAATCAACGTGCAATTGCTGCGGGTACGTATGCGAACAGCTAACTCGATATTATGGCATTTGTTATCACGCAGCTATGCTTTATTTTTGTCGGGGCGCGGCTCAGAAACCAAATGGCCGCTGATTGGAACATCAAATGCTTATAATGCATAAATTTATCTATATCGGAATAGTAATTATTGTCATTATTAATAAGAACGTATCACAAACAAAACAAAATTAACATAGAAACAACATACATTTGCCAAGACTCTCCCGATAATGCCGAATCTTCGGAATATTTAATAGTACTACGTGCATCTGGAAAGGTAGGTAGCCAGTCAAAATTTGCACACATATCGATACTTCCGAATGAAAATTTTATGTGAAAAAGCAAGCGTACTGCATAATAAAATTACCAGGAGCTAGCAATTAATAAGAGGGTCGGTTAAGTTTCTACACTAAAAATTGTTGTATAACGACAGTACTGTAGGTCTGCGCTCAACACTAGCATTCTAGCATCTTTCACATAGGATTTGTTACATTGTCGTCTTGTTATTATGAGGATTATAGGGGACCGAAACGCATCTGTACGTGTGACTGACGGTAGCTCTGCTACTCTCTGCCAAAAATAGTATTTGTGACTGTATTGAAATTTTGCATATCTAAGTTGTCGTTCTTTATACGTGCATTGCAGTTTGGCCTGCCCAAGTCAGATTGTCGTTGCACTCTGACGATGAACTTAGAAGATTTAAATGTGTTAGTACGTGGGAGTAACTGTGGCTTTGCGACGTTATGCAGCTAGTTGGATACAATGTGAATGGTGTCTATTATCAAGATCAAAAACATGATTTAAAGAATTGGGTGTAATCCATTTTTCTTAAGATTTGTTTCTTTACTTGCATTAGCTTATATAGCTTGACGGCGTTAAAGCCATGTTTGATGCCTAAATATCATCTAGAAGAAATTGAATTGAATTACTATGGATAGCCCTTATTACCTTATCCATGTTTTTACT
>JAQBSW010012126.1:0-17776 GCA_029291075.1 Eudiplozoon nipponicum | reverse complement strand
GAGCAGACTCTCCGAGAACGCTTGGAGACTTCAAAGAGGCAAATGAGGAAAACACCAATTACGACAAAGGCTAATTTGTGCTTCCTAAAGCTACTTTTTCCAATTTAGACAATGTTCCAATAAGTGGAAGGAAGGAGCCTTCCTAAAAATCAATGTAAGCGCACATCACATTGAATAACTTGATAGGGACATCTCACGTAATAAAGTCAAAATTCTCAGTTACAAAGATTTTTAGGAAACGTTGACTACTTACGTGACATACACGAGAAAATATCAGCCTAGAAACTTTACAGTTTTGCGAAAATGGCGTGTCCGCATTAAATTGTCAGCAAAATCCAATAAAATTCATTGTTCAGACTGAAAAGTAATAATGACTAAAAAAATACGGGGCTATACAAAAAATCTATATGTAAAGTAAGTCCGAAAATTACCACATTTAATGCAAATAAGCTATTGAAAACAGTGATTCGAAATATTGCACTTAACGTCAATAAGTAAATAATTCGCTATATATTAATTGATCGAATCATGGTACTCACTCTCACGTGTCCAAAACAAAGCCCCACACTTTTAGATAATATATATAAATTAGACACGGCATAGTTAAGTAAATGCAATTCAATGACAAGACCATAGATTCGCTGTTAGGCTGCCGTTAATCAGCAATATTCATAACATAATTGGTGGGAATTGAATGCAGCTCAGTTCATACACAACAGATCCTTAAATGGTTTGCAGTTCAATATGAAAGCTACGTCTAACTTAATTAGGCATGGACATATTTTTGATAATGTCTACTGCCCTCGATTAAAAACAAAAAACTTATTTTCGAAATGCTTTAGGAAACAATCAAGCAAAACTTTATCATGGATAAATAGCCCACTTCATTTATGAAATACTCAAAATAAATACTTCAAATAAATACCCTTGGTTACAAATTTCATGGAGTTCTTTCTTAATTGAGTGAGTGAATGAATACTAGTTCAGATTGGAATTGCATTTATATTTGTTTTCAGCATTTATACGACTAGTTTGTGGTTAATTGTTTGTTCAACCGTAAATGCGTTTACATGTTCGGGTAGGGTTGGTCCTCAATTTATGGTAGTAATTAATGAGGTCGGGTTGCCCTTCTACCAATGGCTTGTGCCGTTTCTGGCTATTGCACGATCAAATTGTATTTTTTACCTAGGTTGCCTGATTTATTAAACTGAAAACTAAATTGTACTGAAATGTCTTCTTGAAGACAACGCAGGATGAAAAAAATTTGGGATTCAATCATTTCTCTTGTTTTACAGTATATTGAGTGTTAAAAACTTCAATGAAAAGGAAAATTGTATAGCTGATTATAGTTCAATTAGACGAAAGTTTGGTTGAAAGAATGATAATGCCGACACAACACTTTGTCAGGATGTGGCAATTTGCGGCCAGTTGAGTATTATATGTCTGCGAATTTTTTGCATTCTAAACGAATGCTTATTGTGTGATATCTAGGGCCTTGTATCTGTGTCACTAAATTTCCATAGCTTGCAGAGAACGGAGAAGTTCTTTATGTTGGACTGCGTGTACACTGTTTAAAACGGGGATCAGATATTAATTACATTCTTGACTATGCACGGCGTTTTAAATAGATATTTATGGTTAATGTTGGTCAGTTACGTTTATCAATTACTATATCGTAAGGATAATATATGTTCTAACGAAAAGACATGTAAATTTATCAGCTAGCGCAGATTTGGATAAAGTTAGCATTTGATCTCCAACAACCAACTAAAAGATTCTGTGTTCTGAAAATGTTACCTCAGTAAGCCAATTCTAGCCGGCGAGTTGAGGCTGGTAGTCGCCTATAAATGGCAAGTTGACGAAAACACTTTGTTCGTATCTTTTGTGACAGAAATCGGGCGTGTTCAGATGTTGTGCTAATAGAAAGCGCTTTTGATAGTAATTTTTGCAGTCTTTCTTAGTTTATCTCTTCCTCATTCTTGTTTTCAGATTAAATACATTTACATAGTTTTACAAGTTCATTTTAATTGTCTCCTGTAGCACCTCTGGAAACGTTCGGTAAGCTGTATGCATTGAACAATAAGTGATTGCGCGGCTGATGACAACAGATCCACAAATAAAGTTTGCAAACATGATATAAACACAAATCCCATTGTATTTAATCAGTCGCACACCATAGCCAATCTACCATCTGTCACATGTACTGACGCGTTTCGAACAGCCTTGATCATCATCAAAGCACGACGACAAACTAACTAGCTAAATTAAAACCGCAATGCATAAACAATGGAAGCAAAATTAAAGATGCGATTTTCACCTCCATTAGTCTAGTATACATTGCACTTAACTGGAAATTTCCGCTGTACAATTTGTGCAATCACGAACATTGACGTTTTGCAGCTATCATCACATTTATAAATTTATAAATTAAAACAATTATTAATCTCGTGGTGGTAATAACAGCTCTTTAAATAGTGTTTGGCACCTTGAGGTAAATATCAATCCTATTTATAGGAAGACTACCGTCAGTAACACTTCTATGAGCAAAGCTTTGTTTATTTCATATTCTATACATATATATATATATATATATATATATGTACATATATATATATATATATATATATACGACGAAAGCTGCATAAAGTTAATGTTCGTGACTGAATATAAATTGTGCAGCTTGGCATTTCCTGTCTAGTACAATATATGTTCGACTACACGAAGTGAGAGTCTAAAGTCTAAATTTCCATTCCTTTTCTGTAGCATTGCGATTCTGATCCTGAAGTTATTTAGGTTAAAATCGAACTGAGGAGATAAAGACTGTAGAAGGTCGAAACGCGTCAGTGCGAGCGACTGTCGGTTGTTATCGCTGTTGTTGCGGTGCGCAAATTTCAAAATACATGGTGGCGGAAGATCAACTGAAACATTTTTCCCAAAAAGCGGTAGAGACTTCAGATAAAAGCCTAAAACAAGCCACTGAGTCGGATTAAAACATAAAATGTACATTCGAGATAGATGAAAAGTCAATTCTGAACACTCACTCTACTTAGAGAAGAACCAATCTAACTCGAAGAGAAAACGGTGGTCTGTCAATGACAACACATTTGAACAGCACTGAATAACGTACATTAGATCACACTCACAACATGTAATGTTGTAACAAAAATTCATTGATTGAAATGCCAACAAAAAACCTAGCAAAATTCTTCACCTTAGGAAGATCTGATCTGGCACAAGATCTCAGGAAAAACTAAACTTAGCTTGAAAGAGGTTCAGCAATTAGACAGGTACCCGGAGAGGTTTATTCGAATCACGACGATCAGATAACGTCCGACACAGCTTTCATAGAATATAGTTACCAAAATGCCATCTTAAACCAGCTTTTATAGGTGCCTGACGAGCCTCGCTGAACTATTCGCTCGCCAAAATGACAGTGAATGAGAAGTATGAATTTCTGCCGATCAGAAGATCAGTCACCTCCACAACACGAAAATTCATGAATTTGGATGCCAAAAATCAATAAACAAACCATGGTAAATGTTTCAGCTTTTACAACATACGCACCGTGTGTGCTTACACAAAAATTGGACGAAGGAAAAAGTAAATGACCAACAGAGTCCGCTATCAAGCCACATAAGAAGTCTGAATTCAGAAGGTCTAGCGAGCGTACGGGAAAATCCGGAATTTCCTTGAGTGTATACTCTAAATACGAGGCTACATCGACCACTTAACAAGTTCTCTCATCGTTCATATATGGTAAATAAAAGACAGAAAATTATCAGACATATATCAAGTTTTTCCTTTATAGTAAACATCGCACATGACCTTAATGGCAAAAGTTCCACCAATAGATTTTCATCAACTGGCCAGGAACCATTGCGCAACCAACAACATTCTAGAAGTTCCGCAAGAAAAGAAACCGTCAGTTCGATCTAGCAATCATCACACTAACTCAAACGGGATCGTAACAACTTCAAGTGCAACCAGCAATATAAATCGGCGTCTCTGTAAACGGTAATAGCACCAGAAAGTCTACAACGTAAGAACAAAACCTGCACAGCCAACGCTTGTACCACAAGTGATGCAGAGATGAAAATCTGAGCAAGTTATATATTTGAAACGTATAAAAAAGAATCATCGATATCGGATAAAACGCTCAGTAATATGCAACAGCCAAATGAGCGAAAAACCAGTCTATGGCAACACACCATCAATAGAAAAATAACCAGCATGAAATGGCGTTGCGTATGGATTACAATTCAACAATCATTCATTGCGCGAGAGATAGGGAACAATTCTTTTAAACCAAGTTTGCGAGAATGAAATAAACGCCAATTGTGTTTAACCAGATAACGTTCGAACAGCACGAAAGCAAACCGCACCATCAGACACATCGATACTAAAGGCGTTTCTAGACTCAAAGCCATGATACTCTTCCGAGTACGAAGGCAAACTGACTGAAGCGAGGATCAAATCGGAATGCAATATACATATGAGAGTAAGTACGATTATAGAGTCTTCGCGACCCTCATCTCTAATCGACTCGCCTGCATTGTACTAATTGTCTCGAAATTTCAAATGCGCCAATTTATTTTCAGGTCACCAGCAATAAGCAATAATTATGTAGCTATCGCCGCATATATAGGTGATACACGAGAGGTAATTGAAATAATTTAAACTAAATTATGCGAGTTTGATAGATAAACACAAATCCCATTTTATTTAGCCAGTTCGCACAGCACGAGCAAAAACACTGTCAGTCAATGTACTGACACGTTTCGATAGGCAAATGTAGTGAAGATATAAAAATAAAAAAGGAAGAACGTAGATAGAAAATCCCAATATTTCAAGGTTTACAGTCGATTGCTATAACGATTTGACATTAAATATATAGTATATTACCTAGTACAATTATAGAATCAAACATCTGTATAAATTGAAGACACACCATTTTTGTTTCACCAAATGATCCTTGCAACGTTGTTTTTTGTAAATTTTTTCTTTAATGCAGGTTTTTCAGGTTTGCAAGCAGAAGTGCTTCAGCAGATTAAAGCGTTTAAGAAAATGATGATGAATATTGGTGAGCTGCCAAGTTTTAAAGATCATTGTTAATGTGCATGGCGCGATTTGTTTATATGTCATAAGTAATATATAAGTGGAAAAAATACAGTCTTTTGTTTGTAAAATATTGACAAGTAAGACAACAGCAAATTAATCAATAATAAATGTTTATTCACAATTGAAGAAATTATTTTCAAGTTCTGCCAATCAAACATGATATATCTAGCACCTTACTACTATTAAAACCTCAAGTTTCTTCTTTACGTTGAATTTCGATATCCAAATTTGCACTAATGAGCTGAAGTTGCAAAGATATGTGCGTAATGAAACATTTAGATTTAGGTGTTAACTTCGCATTTATTGAACACTATTGTTATTCAAGTAACAAATCAAAATGGAAAACAACATGACTGAAATAAAATTTTATTGAGAAATTTTAAGCCTGTTATTAATGATGATGTCATGAAAGAATCAATGCTGATGAAGATGGAAAAAACCGAACTGAAAATGATTTATCTTGAGAATATAGATCAATATATATGCTTCATTAGTTGTTTAAATCAATCATTAAGATCACCATAATGATAAATGTCAATCAGCAAGCTGCACTAAATGACGTAAAAAATCATGCGCAACAACTGATAATCAAAATGATGTTATGATATAATTTCACATATCTATTTTCTTTAAAATAAAATCTAAAATAAGCCATAAAAACGATAACCGTAATTTAATAATTTAGATAAAGAAAACATGAAATTAATATTAATTTGCTTCAAGATATAAGAGAACAGACATACAACTCATGCATCATCACGAATTTTTACCAACTTAACAAATAAACTGAATAGAACGGTAAATGGAACAGAACCAATTCTACCTGTTAAAAGACAGTTAAAGTTTGTAAATATTATCGATAATATTTTTTCGTTTTAAATTTTTGGGATTTGTTTTGAGTTTTGTCGGTTTCTTTGCTGACTTATATTGATATCAAATGTTTACTATTCTATCAAACTCATCATTTAAAGAAAATTGATGCTACGTAAAAATGAACGATTTTTATGAAAACAAAATTAATTAATATTATTTCAAGAAGAACTCATCTTTACATGTCGTGCATTAATAAGATAGTAAGATGCAAAATTTTTACAACTATTACAGAAATCAGATTTATATAGTAATTGGTGACTTGATGTTAAGCATAATTGTATATATTATACAAATCAATGTTGTATCAAAACAACGAGAACTGAAACCCAAAAAAAGTATGTTGAAAATGTATAGAACAGTTATTAATAATAGCATGTATAAATTCATAAATGACTATCATTAAGACATAATTAAGATAAGATGATAAACAAAACCAATGTCACTAGCGAAGTGAGACAATGCATTCTAAGAAGAACTAGTAAATATATCGTGTTTGTAAAATTTGAAATGAAACAAATTATTAACAGGGATCATGATTATTATGAAGGTAACTCAATGCAATCGCTTTTGTTTTACTCTAGTGAATCAATGAGGTATAGAGTCAATACATACATCATAAACATATTGACAGAAATGTGGATAATTTGACGTACAACTCTGTAATGAATGTATGTGTTAAGGGAGAGTTAAGTTCACATAATCTTCTGATAATAATGTGACGATCAACTTATAGTCACATTACCACTATCATCATCTAACTAATACTATTTCATCAACTTAATCATCTTATCACCATCATCATCAAACATCATCCAATACAGCTGTAAGGACTGACGTTGTTATAATTATAATATGTAAAAATATATAAATGAAAACAGAAATAATATAATCATTGACAAATTGATAGCACTGAGATTTACGAGAGAGGGAGAGAAGCAGAGAGAGAAGCATCAAGTCACTATGGGTAATGAGCTGTGGAGGATAACCTACATGGAATGAGGCAAATAAACCTCTCACTAACACCATCAATGGCTGGCAGAGTTTGGCAAACATCATGCACAATACAGCTCTCGTAAGATTTTCACCGAGTCTGTCATGTAGATACACGGTGTATATAAGGGGACACATCCATCATCCTGTTTGCACGTGAAGCATCGAGTCTGGTCTAACCGCGCAGTAACCCTCTATATATAATATATACGGAGCTTAAAAGATACCAACGTTATGAGCTAACGAGTGTGTACATGGTACCAGCAGCAATTATACACATTTGGACCGAGCAAGAAATTATCCACATGCATTGGCAAGGGCATGAAATAATATGCAAATAAAGATTTGATAAACAAATTTGGATCAACTCGTAGATTCAATTAAACAAAATTTTTAATGAATGAAAATGGTTTTATATAAAAACGATCTATGGTTTGTGAAACGCTATATTGACTAATGCAAAAGATTTGGCAAACAAGAACGAAGTACAAAAAAGAACTAAAACAATTGATCAAAACATAGAAATTAAAATTATCGTTTGGAAAACTGAAATAACATGCTGTTCAACAAATCGATAAATAAAAATGCCTGATTGACAACGTTATAAATTTTCCAAATGAATGGAAACTCACGCTGCATTTCAGAACGTTCGTGTTGCCGTTGGATCGCAAAATTATTTGATTTGAAGATATGAAATTTATCCGCTGATCCCAATATGTTGAAACGCTACGATTGTTGGAAAAACAGAAGAACAAGCAGTTTTATTAGATAATACACAAGTTGACAAGCGACGGTAAAACTGAAGATCTCGTACTATGGCTTTTTTGTTAAGCTGTATTAGCCAAAATGGTTGGCTTATAATCGGTAAAGTATGATCAATGACTTATGTGGTCTTTGGTGACGCTGCCACATTGATTTTAGTAAGGTGCTACAACGCAATCATAACAAGTTGATCAAAATTGTCATCCTCAGCAAGAGTTTTTTATGGTATTTTAAATAAATCCCTGAAGTCATTTCTTCAGAGAAGACCTCAGCAAAAATTTTTCCTCAGATATTACTTAATTAAATAGGAACTCAATCAAAATGATATTAAACATCGCAGAGAATTTAGTAATATATAACGCGAAAACACCTGAACGCCACCTGCATTATCATGCCGTCAAATGGGCCGGGAACAGTACTGTACGGCAGCGTACCATGACATCAAATTTTATCAACTTTAATCGTCGCAACTTTAGTTGAAGGCAAGTCAAAGAGTTATATATTTAAAAGAAACATGTTGCGCGACACGGAATATAATATTTACCTGATTATCGGGTTGCGATCCGATTTGTTTGCATCCGCTGTCTTTCTGGTTTTTGTTCCAAAATTTTCGATATCCAGAAACGGATATCTTTTTCAATGGAAAGCTCATCACAATAAGTTGACAATCAATATGTCAAGTGGAAATATTAGTTTAAACTGCCCCATTTATACTTGTTGTTAGATCTCTTAAGCATAAAATGCTAGGAAAGTGTATGTCAAATTGGTTTGTGTATATGTCTGCAAGCGTACGCCATGTCTGTGTGTATGTATTCTCGTTTGTTTGTGATTGAGGAGTAATCAACTATTGCACGTGTACACTCATCCCAGTGAAATGACAGCGATTTAGCAACATCTGACTAATCACTAGATAAGCGTATGCCACCTCTGTGTGTTTGTGTTTGTGTGTGTGTGATTGTTTGCTTAAGACTGAGAAATAATCTGCTACAGTGTAATTAACGGCACGTGTAACAGAAGTTCGCACATAAACCTAAAATGATAACTGTCATTTCCTAAAATGCACACGTCAGACCTATTTACTTACACGTACCGTCCTAAATGAAGTAATCACAGAGTGGCATCCCGGAGAGAAGGGGGCGAGATACTGTGAATAAAGTAAATAATTTAGAGTTAGCAAAACGGAAAAAGTATCTTCTATTAAGGTGGATAGTTAAAATAAAGATTAAAAGGGGGTCGTAAAAGAAGTTGAAAATTGTTAGATAAAGAAAGATGCAACAATACATGTTTGTTAAAAGATGCCACACTAACAACAGAACGTAAGATAAAGGATGAAAGCAAGATAACAAGTAATCACAGATGAAAGCATAGGATCAATCCTAAAACATCAATTCAGAGATATTTGAATTACACGCTCTCGCACGCCTCCTGTAAGTTAATGGTCAGTCCAGCAAGTTCTATTCGTTTACTTGAGCGAGCTTCTGATTCTGATCCGTGCAGCCGTTGCTAATCCTACTTAAACCATTGAGTGCTGTATTCACAATCGAGACTCAGCGATTTTTCATAATGCTGTACTCATCAAATACTATCGTTTCGCTATTTAGTTTTCGATTGATTCTTCAATCCGTCACTGTAATCTACTGGCGGCCAAGAATTGATATGCGACAGCAAACCAACCCAGTTATATATGAATCCCGTCTCTACTGTATGGACGCAAGATCTGATCGTCGATTAACACGACAACAATGTACTTGCTTACATGCGATAGTCTGTTCTACCCTCATTCTTACACTTACTGGGGCGCACGGTTCTCACCCACACACTTCAGGCTACAGTCGTTACCTGGGAATTCATACACTCCCGATGTGTCCAACGGTTCAATTTTCTAACCTTTTGAGTGTGGAAGTTTAACTGCCCAGGGGTAAGGGTCTGTTTTAAATTAGTACGGATTCTTGTATTGCTAATGCTCAACTGTGTTCGAGTTTCCTACTTAGTTTGGAGTCAGTATAATTACCATTGTGCCCTCACCGATCCGTCATCTTTGTTAACTTGATCGGACTTCGACGTACTTCCAGTCGTATGATCTACACGTATTGTACATATGACACTGGCAACATAGTTGCTTTCAATTCACTTTGGAGGGTATCACCGTTTTTCAATCACTGAAGTATTTCTGGCAGTCTACCTATTTAAATCTCCCAATTTTATCAATCTGGCAGTCCCATGCTTCCAATTTTCATCGATTTTTAGATACCGATATTCATTCTATAGGGATGATTTGATTTCTAAATTAAGAAGCGATATACTTGGGTTAAGTATCCTTTCCTATAAACATCTCGCTCTAATTTTTGTACCATTTCTAATTAATTTGACATCCAGAAATGGTAATTTTCCACATGATTCATTTTCAATCGTAAATTTCAGTTCGCTCACTTGATTGGCTATGTTTAAGTAATATATCAATTCATTCTCCCCATGATTCCAAATAACTGATATATCATCGAAGAATCGCACATACAATTTTGGAGTTAGGGGTGTCATATCTAAGAGGTTTTGCCTCCCATGTAAATGCATGAAAATATGTTGCTATTTGAACTGACAATGATTGTCCCATTGGAAAACCTCTAATTTGCTAATAAAATTCATTCCTAAATATCAAATAAATAGAAGACATGCATGTGCTCATCATCTCTAAAGCATACATCATCCTCATTTTGCTTCCTTCTAACACTACCGGGTGATCAACCAGGAAACGCTGAAAATAGTCCAGGGCTTTTGGTACTGGTATATTGCTGTACATTGACACAACATCTAAGCTCGCCCAATCTTTCGTTTTCAATTAAATCACATTTATCTAAAATCTCAACCAAATGGTATGAACTCGTGAATGTGTAGTCAAAACAGTACGGAATATTTACTTACTATATAACATAGAAACTTAGACATTTTATATGTTGGTGGAGTGTTGGACATTATACAATAACTCTCAATGGGTTACCTGGTTTATACTTAGAGGTTACTCAAAACTCCTCGTGAGAGTGCTACCATGTGCTTGATCCAATTCACCATTTAGCATTCATGTTATTGATCAATAATTTAGCCTCTCCTTGTAACTTATCTGTAGGATCTTTATGCATTTTAACGTATACCTCTATATTGTCTAGCTGCTCATACATCTTATCAATATAATCAGATTAGACTCATTAGAACCGTCGCCTCCTCAATTGTCTGCTTTCAAACATATCACACTGTTTGCTATTAACTCTTCTCTGAGACTTTATTTCATAATTTGGTTTATATTTTCCTCCGTGTGTGTTAGCACAGCTGCAAAGCATGTCTATTCAACCTAACTTTATCCTTTCCTCTTTTGTTGATGGGAACACAGTTGTTTAACAGCCTCAGTAATTATCTCATTTTGGGTGATTTCTCAATTTGATACGTAGACACACATCAAACCAATTCGACTTACACTTTCCTAGCATTTTATTAAAGCAAAAAGTTATGCGTAAGAGGTCCAACAACAAGTAAGTAAATGGGGCAGTTTAAACTAATATTTCCACTCGACATATTGATTGTCAACTTCGCTAGGTGATGTGCTATCCATTGAAAGAGATATCCGTATCTGGATATCGAAAATTTCAGGTCAAAACCAGGGAAGACAGCGGATGCAAGCAAATCGGATCGCAAACCCATAACTGGTGTTAAATATATTTTTTAAATAAATGGTTATTTAATTTTATTACTTATAAAAATGTAGCGAACGCTGCAAAAACTTCATGTTCATGACTGAATATAAATTGCGCGTGCCGACATACTCCAGCTTCAAGAGCAATGACAACGAAACGCACTCGATATGACGTCGCTTTCTACTCTTGCTTCCTGCATATATTCATTTCAGTATGATCCTCGCTCTTCAGTTTGCTGTCGTCAGTCTGTTCGCGACTCATGGAAGGTCGAAACGCGTCAGTAGCAATGTGACTGACGGAAGTTTTGGCTATGTTGTTCGACGATTCGTTAAATACAATGGGATTAGTGCATACATCAAGCGCGGAAATTTTATTTAGAGTACTGTTACCACCGCCTCGCAGCAACCAACGATTGCTTGAATTCTACTGGCTAAACGATATTTGCTTTTCAAATCAGAGTGTAAGCAGAGGTCTATAGGAGCAATGTCAACGTATCAAGTACGCGATAGACAAAGATTATACAAGCGTACTTGTCACTAAAGGCAAGTTTCTACTGCACTAGTAAACATTTGTAACTTTGAAGATTACACGATATGTTGCTTTGAAGCACATGTCTACGCCATAAACTGGCATAAATTGAAGCCGAATAAAACTTAAAGAGCATAAAGAAAAAAATTATTCCAGCCTATGGATGAATATGACGAAGCGTGGCACGTTTCGTGCGCAGGTAACAGACGCATATCAGACCTGTATGATTTAAACCAAATCAATCCGATCGTAAATATTTGTAATAAATCTTACGGTATGAACTACGTACCATCCGTTAAATGTACTGACGTATTCGCAGCTTCAGGAAATAGTTGACGCTAAAAATGAAATTGAATCCAGCTCCGTTTAAGCGGGATATTAGAAGGAACGTTTTTCGTCCATCAGAGGTTCAAGTGCTAATTATAAACCTTAGATGGATACCAAGCACGATGCCCTCGAATCGCGCTTATTAGTGACCATGTTGTACATTACTAGTAACTAACTTGTCTTTAATCGCCGTCTTTCTTTCACATAATTGTCTGTTAGATGTGGCTGTTTTATGAAGTGATCCAGTGTAAATCGAAACAGGCTGCAGCCACATTGCTCTTGAAGTTGCCTTGACCAAGAGTGAAATGCTGTGTAGAGATGTATGTGGCTTCGATTCTGTGCAATTATTCAAGTAGAACGTCCAATCTTAGCAAGATCTCTACCACTTTACAAATATTTATACTTTCAGCACCTACAGGGATTTACACATGGTCCTTGTCATTTTTGATTATTATTTCTTTATTTTAATCTTGATCTTACAATTAAGTTTAAGTTATGAAATGCTGACACACTTCTGATGATAATGATATTGTTAGTAATGAATATGATAATGAAGATGATGATGATGATAATGACGATGAAGCACACTGACAAAATATAAATAAAGGAAATATAAATTTAAGTTGCAGTTATTAACCTATCCGCAGTGTTTATTATTTAAATGAAAGTTAAAAGATTTAAAAAACGCTAATCAGTTACCAGGCGTGAATGATTAGAATATACGAGAACATATTTTGAGAACCCGGCATAGGCACCCACATCACATTTTAAAAAATTAAATTTCACATGCATAGCAGAGCCGATGCGTCAGATCATTTCAGAAATATTTCTTGCGAATGATACGCTATGCAAAACACCGGTCCAATTATGAGTGCAAACATTTGGTAGAACGGTGAAGCCCATCCACTAGACCGGTTACGTTCTTATTGGGAACTCTTCAGCGTACAGCCGCAGATCGTTTACCACAGACTGAGCTCGAACCTTGGCGTTCTAAGCTTCGGTGGTGTTTTTTAACCACTGATCCTAGCGCTGCCGCAACGTCATTAACACAAATTAAAGCAGTTATATACTAGAACTTCGTAGAACTTTGATTAGTGCTTTCTCCTCGCTCGACCACACAATCAATGATTCGGTTAATTAAATAAATGTTCAAACGAAGGCCTGCCAACTTCCACAGGTAGTGCAGTGTATGTTCTATAATGACAGATTCGAGGACCGTAGGAATAATGGAATTTTAAGTTCTAGAGAGATGCTGAAGATAGGCGCCCGTCTGGTGGGCAAGGTTAACAGCGAAAAATTAATTAGTAGGATAACTTGAAACTTGCGTGAAACATGCGGCTCGAAGGTGGCTCAGTGGTAAAGAAACCAGACACGCCTCAGGTTCGAGTCTCCCGAGCTCGCAGGAAAATTCTGGACAGTAGGTGAAGAGTCTGCCCAATAAGATCAAAAATAGATGAAATGCCTTTTCTACATTACACAAATTTAAGTGTTATAATGCCCAAACATAGGTATGTAATGGGACTGGTATTTGTATCAACGATCGCAAAACGATGATTGAAATAATTTTTATCCCCGCCCGTACGTTTGAATGTTCTGCTTAATGTAAACCATGGTCTGACTCATGGTAATCAGATACGTTCAAGAAACGGCTTAGATGATGACGATCAAAAGAGATGAACACACGACGCGGGTCACTGTCGCAACGTGCAGTGGATACGTGAGAATACTGTCCAGGTAATAAAAGTGTACATGATTGACGTATTCAAACTTGAATTAATCTCTTTATCACCACTTGCGCAACAAAAAATATATCCAGCAACCACTTTTTTGGCTCTATAAATAGCAAAGTTTCTAGACATACATGGCAGATTAGAAAAACTGCCGATAAAACAAATAAAACTAAAAACATCCAAAGCTGGTGTAACTAAAAGTGGGAAATTTATGGCTTCAGAATTAAGATAAGTGCGCCATTGGTATTTCTTTGTATTCTAGCTCATTTAGCTGATTACCTTTACTTTACTGCAGCTGACTCTGACAGAGAGATAAGCTGGCCTTTTTAGAGGTTTTGGTCGCTCCTTCCGGGTTACACGATACAGAGCGCGTTATCTATTCGTAAAATTTAGCAGAAATAGTTTCCAGGCAAAATTGTACTAGTGATGCCCTCCTACCCAATAGGCCATTTTTTCTAGAATGAATTTCTAATTTCTAAACATTCAAGGGTGTATAGCAATATAGCAACCAGTTAAAATGCCACAGTGTTTCTTCCTATGAATCCTATAGCAGTTCGCTTATAAATATCTTAATACATTTTAGTCAACACAAACAGTCAAGTATAAGCTATGAAAGTCAAGTTAATATTCTGAAATTGAAACATATTTTGATAAGCATACATTCTGTAATCATAAACGAAGTGAACACTGTTGGGGTAATAAATAGAAAACCTAGCGCTATTATCCTGTCAAGGTTAAGCTCAATAAGCCTAAATATAAAGAAAACGCGGACTATCTATAATTTATAAAATGCCAAACTTTAAAGCATAACAGAATCACGCTTTTCGCATCTATGAGGGAATCATATTACCTCATATATTTTAAAAATTAGCTAACAATAGCACAATTAACCAGAAGCGAACTTTAACATAATCAATAAAGAAAAACATAAGTTTGACTGAAAATCAAAATGAGGAACATCCACAATCTTAAGATTGAGGTCATTATCATCTTTAACAGCATCATCATCATCATAATTATCATCATCATCATCAGGATAATTATTTGAACCACTACCATCATCATCATCATCATTATCCTCATGAACATCATCATCAGCAGCAGCAGCAGCACCAACACCCTCAAAATCACTATCATTCTTGTAGCGAGCAGCATCTGTTAAACCACCACAAATTTCTCCATCACCCTGTAACCGATTCGGATATACAGTCTAACTTCTATAATGTAGGCTCATATCCTTCTACAGTCAGTACAGTTGATCTAATCTGGCTGTAATGAATGTGTTACAGTTTCTATGAAAAAGTTAAGTCAAGCAAGAATGCTCCATATTAAGGATTTAGATTTCATCATGACAGAACATTGTCCGCTATATAGCCTAAGCGCATAACTCCTGCGGACAATTATCCTAAATGAACTATGTAGATTCACAAAATTTATACTAGCCTGCAACTAAACTAATAATTCACTTTACAGCATTTAAAAAACGTTATGCTTAAGAGATCTAACAACAAGTATAAATGGGGCAGTTTAAACTAATATTTCCACTTGATATGATTATCGTCAACTTAGTGGGTGATGTGTTTTCCATTGAAAAAGGACCTCCATACCCGGAGGTCAGAAATATTTGGAAAAATCACGATGACAGCGGATTCAAAAACATTTCGGTACATGCAATATCGAAAAATAAGGTAAATAATTTACTCCGTCAAATAGAAAGAACCATTTACATAACGGACAAAATATATATGGTAGTCAACAAAAGTTCGAACAGAAGAAACACAGACAACTAACATAGTTCAAACGTAATAATCCTCCAATGCTACTGATTATGGCCATAAAGTGATGAGTCATAGCAAAATGAATTAATTCAAGATAGCATAAACTATATAAATGCACATTAATATGAGACACATAATGGTCTCAGTGAGTTAGATCTAAACACGATTCTAACTTTGCACCACCCTCCTAGCGATATTGGTGGCTAGTAGAAGCTGGTCTAACATAATTCACGAATTAATGAAAGCATACAAAAACATATAACAATTATATTATGATAAGTATTTGCACTATCATAATGGTGATTAAGCGAGGCATCCACCGCCGTGTCACTGCACCACATGCACCACATCATCACCACTATTAGTCAGCAATTCTACTCTCATCATCATCATCACACCATCATCTTCGTCACCATCTCAATCATCACAATCATCATCATCATCATCATCATCATCATCATCATCATCATCATCATCATCATCATCATCATCATCATCAATACCCATCACCATCATCAATGGAAACAGCATTACAGTAGCGCTGTATACTGATGTATAATCAGTAGGTCACATGATTGCAACCGAACTCTTTAAATTACGCACATGCCGAAAAAAGCGTAACTAAATATCATTCGTCAGACATGCAGACGAATTACTATCGCAAGTAACATACCAATACATTTATATAATAAATTAAAGTTTTATGGCAGGAGTTTTGCAAGATGTACATTTTTCAGTAAAAATTAAGCATTACTTAAGGTAGCAAAAGTAATTTATCCAGTAGACCGTTTCGTCCTTAATGAGAACTCTTCAAGTACTGTCACAAATTTGTCGCGGATGAAGCTCGAAACCTGCAGACATATCTACTTCTCGATATGGAACTATATGCAAATTCGCCACCCATGTCGCATAGTGCATATGTTTAAAAAATATTTTTAAAGCTATAATTGAAGGATTTCATTGTTTAAATGTTGACGCTATAAACTTAAAGATAGGAAATGCAAATACTTTAATAGACAGGTTTTGCTCACATTCGGCACTCATCATTGCAAGTATGTATTAGGTGTTGCGAATCTAGTAACAAATTAGTTCAGTTGTGACCAGAAGGATAAACCAAAGTCAGCATGAACGGAAAGTATAATCTCATGCACATTTGTTTCTGTGCTTATCCTAGTAACAAATTAGTTCAGTTCTGACCAGAATGATAAACCAAAGTCAGCATGAACGGAAAGGAGTCTCATGCACATCCGTTTCGTGCTTACTGACGACTCATCAGTAGGAGCCGAGATTGCGCCCTTTAACCACTACATATGTGAGTGGTTAAAGGGCGTAATACCGGCTCCTACTGATGAGTTGCCAGTAACCACGAAACGAATGTGCATGTGATTATACTTTCCGTTCATGCTGTCTTTAGTTTATCCTTCTGGTCACAACTGAACTAATTTGTTACTAGGTTCGCAATACCTAATAAAAACTTGCATATATATTAGTTCTCTGCAACAAACAGTACTTAACTGTTATATATTGAATTGAATGATGTAATGCTTACCACGAAATGTGATAACTGATATCGATCAAGGCCAGTGTGTATGGATTTACTGGAATAACAGGTGTTCAGAAACAGTTGGAAACACATTGAAATAAATCGTGTTAGAACCATGTACTGATTTGGCAACCATTGTATTAGTACCATGTACATTTTCCGTACTATAATGTTAGTATCGGTTACTAACACAGTAGCCATAGTGTTGGTACTTGTTACATGCTCGGTTTATATGTTATTTGCAGTGAGGTGGCTTTGAAGTCGCATTGTTGAAGACCTTATATGATGTTAGCATCACTACTGCAGGTTTACACATTCGTCTAGGAGATTGTATCGTCCTATTATCCCACATTCCTCACCCAAATTTATAGTGGTTATAGGACATAATACCGGCTCCCACTGATGAGTTGCCAGTAAGCACGAAACGAATGTGCATGAGATTAT
>JAQBSW010012125.1:0-17776 GCA_029291075.1 Eudiplozoon nipponicum | reverse complement strand
ATGTAATTTAGCATTTACTATAGGGTTCTTTATTTTTCCCGATAAATTTACTGCAACATAGTGTTTAGACATTTTAACACACATCGGCCTATATTGACTGAAATCTTGAGTTTTGTTCATTCCTTTTCAATTTTAGGAAATTAAAAATTTTGAAAAATGTTTACTTTCTAAATCATGCCGCATATTGTTTATCCTTTTGAACTTTAACTAAAGCGTTATCACACTAAAAAATAAGAGTGAATTTTTAAAGAATTTTTCTTATTTATTATTATCGCCTTCATCATTTCAATACTGACGCTTTATTATTATCGTTATCATACACAGCAATCCAAAAGCTATTAATAACTGATGTTTCACTTCCATATGAACACCAGAAAAGAAACCAATTACCAAGATTTTTTAAAATTAAAACAAAACTATTAAATTAGACAAACACATTATTTGAGCAATTTATGAGAGAGAGAGGACCTAGTTAAAATGAGTATATTTATCCAGATAGCACACAGAAGTTAAGCAAACTAAACTCTGTCCGCGGCAAATTCTGGCCAGTACTTGATGAGTTCCCAATAAGGACGAAACCGGTCTACTGGATGAATTGCCTTTTCTGCACTATACAATTCTTAGTTTATACTGACATATGTAAGTAATTAATGGGTCCGGTGTTTATATCAAGACCGCAACCTTGATTATAGTAAGTGTTATCACCGCCCACGCAACCCGTGTTTGTTTAATTATATAAACATCTATACAACACCATTATGGTAAAGTCAGCTTTAACGCAAAGCAACATCGGAAATACAGCTTCTTTGCGATTTTCACTGTATCACGTTATAAACAAAACCAAACCTCGGAGCTAACTGTGCCCAACTAAGAAAAGAATGTTGAGAAAATTATTCTACCAGAAATCTGCAACAATATCGGCAAAGATCTCGACTCGATTCCATATCGCGAAGGTTTTCCAACCAAGAATTATAATAAACATAAATATTGTTAGTTATGTGCAGACTGGAAACGAACACTAACTCGCAGAGATAGAATATGAGTATGATTGGTTTTTATTTGCTTAGGCGGTCTGTAAATCAAGGGTGATGTGCACAATCTGCCCAAAGCAACTGATTTTGGAGTAACTTTCAAACTAAGATCCTAAAATAAATGGCTTCAATTGTTCCGCGGTTTGGTCAGTTTAGTACCAAGAATACAATGGATTCTGACAGAATTAATTATTTTTGTGCATAAATGACTTTCTAGGGCAATTTTTGTCTTCAATAACTCACATAAAACGCTGCTTAGTCACTTTTACTAATTTCCGAGGCCTGCAATTTTTATCAGTTAAACAAACATTTATAATCAAGTTTGTGATTTTAGTATTAAGACCTGACTCAATATGTCAGTTTAAACTATAAATAGTATAGTGTAAAAAGACAATTCCTCCAGTAGACCGGTATTGTACTTATTGGGAACTCATCACGTATTGTCCAGAATTTGTCGCGGAAAGGGCTCAATCCTGGGCACGTCTGCTTCGGAATCTGGTGCTCAACCACTGAGCCACTCTGCAGCATGCTATACAACATTTAATTTATACTGACAAATTTATGTACATAATGGGTCAGGTGTTTATATGAAGGCAACCTTTATTACAAGTAGTTGTTATCACCGCCTGCGCAACCAATGTTCGTTTAATTATATAAACAAACACTTTACAATGGCCTATAGAAATTAGTTATTTCGTGTTCTCTGTTTGTAATGGTGATCTAAAAATTCTTTTTGGTACAAAATATTGATGAAGCCTTATTATTCGGAAGAGGTTATGTGAAAAGAGAACAGTGATTTTTTTATTTGTACAACTCTTGATTTTGTATTTTTAATTGTAAATGATTATTTTACTATCTACGAATTATTATCCTTGAAATCGACTTCAATGATGATTAAGTTAACAAATCATGAAAAATTGAGAAAAGCAGTGGTAAAAAATCGACTGAACTCAAAGGAGGTGACGAACCCCCGCCATTAAGAAATTGTTTACAATTGATTAGATTTTATTTAATCCTGCAGTTATGTTTCCATGTCTTCACAAACACGGTACTATTGTTATTTGAATAATATCACGTTGGTTATTTTTCTAGACCTCTACTTCTACATCTCTTCTGCTCTCTCCCTTTTTATTGACTTGGAAACGTGCACATTTTCTTAATTACCGCTGTCCTAAGGTATTGTACATTGTTTTTCCTAAAAGGGGTGTTATCATTTATTGTGGCACAGAACATCGAAGCTTTCATTGATTTTATTTTCTCATTTAATTTTTCGAAAATATTTTACCATACCAATATTTTATAGCACGATTTTTGAAAAATACATTCAATTACGTTCACGAGCTTGAGATAAAAATAAATCTCATATTATTCCAGTTGACTAACATATATATATATATATATATATATATATATATATATATATATATTGACCCTCTTGAGTTTTCTGTCGTTCTTTGCTGATGCTCTTGAAAGGTCTAATCCCATCACAACGTGTTACTAGTATAACTTAAAAAAATAGTATTTATATATTCTTTGGTGTTGAGAACTAATGTATTTCCGATTATTTATTAGGTATTGCGTACCTAGTAATAAATTTGTCAAATTGGAACAGAAGTTTTTACCAAAGTCATGTGATTATACCCTTTTTATATACTCACTTTAGCATATCCTTCTAGTTCTTTTTGAACTAATTTGTTACTAGGTTTTCAATGCTTATTATAAACTTGAATAGGTTTTATATGTTGTGCGGCTGATTTAAATGCTAATTAATAATTTCTTGTCATTTTCTTACCAAATTGTTATACGTAATAGGTCGCCAAAATTTATTATCTAGTATTGGATTGGTAGATAATTCTACGTTTTTTTCTCGTCAGATATTTAATGCAAATATACTTCTGTTTTGATCTTATGACCAAATTCGTTCCTTCGATTTCGCTTACTTTTCTAAAATTAATCAAATTTACTTAAAGTTTTCTGGATAAATCTGCTCAAAAGATGTTTCCTAGATTAAAAATTTCGCGGTAAAGTGTTTATTTGTTAGGTAAGGCGTAGCTGAAAGCCATTCAATTAAAATAGGACCAGACGAGTATGTCATTCTCAGTATGGCAAAAAGTACATGCGTTTCACGCTTTTTTTCGACTCATTAAGAGTCGCCACTATACTCCAAACTAACTATGAACTTAATCAAAACACGTGACACAATTGTACGGCGTATTTTATTGTACATTTGCATATTAAAATAGAAGTAAAGTCAGCCTCATTCAAAGTCTTTAGCAATGCGATTCATTATCAACTCACTATTTAAAATGTATACGTACCCTATACAGGATATCAACTCAATGATTTTTTATATGGGTTGAAGTTCATCGAAATTGAGCTTGTTAACTATATACATGACCAGCCCTTCCCTAATTACAGGACTGCCACAATATTTATTTACTTATTAATTTCCGAAGTTTGAGAACAAATTATTAATAGTAAATAATATAATGATATTAACCAAATAAAAAATAAATGTTTCTAGAAAATGTTCAAAGATCAAGTTCAGTTCATTACACTATGTTAAATATTTCTAACAAACAAACGTTATGCACCATAGCGTGACGTTGGTAAGCCTAAGTTCGTTTATTTTGTGTGCAGATTGGTCAGATTATCTTTTTCCATTGTTTTACCAGCAGTCGATCTAATACTGTCTTTTCAGTTATTGGTCCTTATACTTGTGCTTGTGATTGGCTAAAACGAGAAACTCACGACCTAATGAATCAGGAATCAACCCAAATCCACTCAGATAACGCGTGTGTGGCTATTCATTAAAATATGTGAAAATATTGTTCTAAAAAATTATATGATTAACCAAAAATGAACATCATTATTAACTTTAAAAATGCCCATTAATAATCTTAATTGTCACACTGTATATATACATATATGTATATATATATATATATAATAACCCAAATGTAGGGGGGGGGAATGCCATTAAATGAACCAGTGTCACAATTTGCTTATACGAGAGTCAAGAAACATATGTATCTTCATCAAGGGCTATATTAAAATAGAAATTTTATGGCAATTTCTTTCATGCAATTTCTTTAGGATAGTCATTTTTTGTAATTGTTGTGTTTATTGATAAATACTTGGTAAATTGAAACTTCTTTGTGTTCTCGAAAGCACATTTTTTACAGAAAGCGCTGTTTTACGCTAGATCTCATCTTGACTCAAATTTTTAGTTAAGGAAATTCTGAAAATCAATGGCAGAATTAACTTAGATAGTTTATACATTTAACTCAACATAAAAAAGATGCAAAACGTTTGATGTATATACAAACAAACAGACACAAACTGGCATGCATAGTTAATCAATTAATGCTAAATTTATGTGCATTTAGGTTTGATGTTCGCTGGTCGGTTGGACGTCGCGCTGTGATAATGATCATAGAATATCGACACACGTCATTAAATGTAACTGACGGTAGTTTTCTATGCTAAACGAACGTTGGTTGCGCTGGTGGTGATAACTATTATTATAATCAAGGTTGCGGTCTTGATATAAACACCTGACCCATTAATTACTTACATATGTCAGTATAAACTAAGCATTGTATAGTGTAGAAAAGGCGATTCATCCAGTAGACCGGTTTCGTCCTTATTGGGAACTCATCAAGTACTGGCCAGAATTTGCCGCGGACAGAACTCGAACCTGGGCACGTCTGTCCGCGGCAAATTCTGGCCAGTACATGATGAGTTCCCAATAAGGACGAAACCGGTCTACTGGATGAATTGCCTTTTCTACACCATACAATTCTTAGTTTATACTGACATATGTAAGTAATTAATGGGTCAGGTGTTTATATCAAGACCGCAACCTTGATTATAATAATAGTTTTCTATTTTGTTCGACTGGTTAAATATAATTGGATTGGAGTTTATTTAAAATTCACAAACTTGATTTAAGTAAATGGTTGATTTAATTGTATAATTTATATGCATGTGACGAAAATGGCATAAATTTAGTGGTTTTGACTGCATATGAATTGTGCTGCCGACATTTCCAGTCAAATACAATCACGTAAATCTTCCTGTGATGAGAGATGCATATTCAACTTTTCATAAATAATATTTGATTTGTCGTTTGATCCGCAGTAGTCAATTAACCATCCTGTCCTGATAATGATAATAGGTTGAAACGCGTCTGTGCGTGTGACTGACGGTAGTTCTACTCTGCTGGTCGACTGGTTAAATACAATGGGATTGGTGTTTACTCCAAACTGGAAATCTTTATTAAAGAACTGTTACCACCACCCGCGCAATCAATGCTTGCTTAACTATTCAACTACATTTTTCTGACAGATATTGATACTCAAGTATGTATTAGGTTTTGCTTCAATGGCTGCAGGTTTACATATCTGTCTAGAGATTGTAACGTCCTATTATTCCACATTCTACCAAATATATATTGGTTAAAGGGAATAATACCGGTTCCAACTGATGGGTCTCCAGTAAGCACGAAACGAATGTGCATGAGATTATACTTTCCGTTCATGCTGCCTTTGGTCTATCCTTCTAGTCACAACTGAACTAATTGTTACTAGGTTCGCAAAACCTAATACATACTTGCATATATATTAGTTCTTCGCAAAAAACAGTATTTAACTGTAAGATATTGATACTCGTTGGTTTAACAGGATTCAAACACCTTTTTCGATGGTGTAGTTGCTGAAGAATTGTATTTATAATCTTTAATTATTGCGCATTCATGAAAGGATTTTACATTACATCTGTTTTTCTGTGAAATGTACGGTCGTTGTCAATTCTTACCAAAAAATATTATTTTATGGAATTTTAACTAGGGGGTTTCTTTTCTATGAACAGATAGCTACGTCATAACCCAATGCGCGATTCTTCTTGTCAGTTCGATTGACCAGTTGAGTATTATTCTCCCACCGGTCATGACAGAAACGGATAAAGTCAACTACATTCAAATTGGGTGCTATATGACTCGTTCGGTTGCCAGAATGCGGCCCACTGCGCATCATTGTTCTTGGTTGGAGACCCTGCGCAATATAGCAACAAGTCGAGCGCAATGGCGATCTTTTTGCAGATGTTTATTTGAATCATTTTCGTAGCATTCTTCTCTTTGTTAGGCTGATGTAGCTGCATGGTGTTGCTATAATTATAACCTGATACAGTGAAAATCGCAAGGGAGCTCTATTGCCGATGTTGCCTTACCTTTAAGCTGACTTTGCTATACTGGTGTCGTGTAGAGATTTAGTTTTCCTCACTTCCGTGTATTATCCAGGTAAATATATACTTAGTAACCAGATCCACTCCCTCATAAATCATTTTCCTTTTATAATTTGGTTACTTACCTTATTATTTTTTTCTATTTTTTCTTGTAACTGTATGGTTATATGACAGTGAAACATTCGTTACCAATGGCTTTTTATTACTGTGCATGATGATGATGATGATGATGATGATGATGATGATGATGATGATGAGGAAAACGCCGATGATGATGATGATGAACCCGTTCGTTCTCTGTTAAATAGGATTTCTAACACTTTCTTCCATTTCTGGTTGTGAATAATCATTTTCACCTACCATCCTCAAGAGTAATAACTTTAAAATAATTTGATGATTCTATATCCTGCACGTTTATGTAAATAGGTGTGTATCTAGTAAAATTATCCGAGAGAGAGAGAGAGAGCTCAACACTCGTAACAGTGATTAACTTCGATTTTTCTTTGGTTTAAGCGGTTAAAGTCGTACATTTATGGTATTATAAAAGTATTTAAAATAAACGACTTATAAGTATTTGCGCGTGATATAATTAATTTTGACGAAAAAACTCACAGTTGCTTAATGTGCAAGTTCCTGATGTTTAATTTATTTCTGGCATTGAGTAGCATTCGCTTACATCTCTGTAACACGAGAAGTTTACGCTGAAGAAGTTCGTTGGTTCATATTACTCAATAACTTTGAAATATGTTTTCGTTTACGAAAAGCAATAACTTATATTTCTTTACTTTACGTATGTATGTTAATACCAACATAGGTTATGTTCTTGAAATCGAGGTTACGAGCTTGTGATAAATATCAATCCCATTGCAATTAACCAGTCGTCGAACAACATATCTAAACTGCCTTCAGTCACACGTACTGACGCGTTCGACCTTCCATGATCATCGTCAGAATACGACGGCAAACTGACTAACGAGGATTAAGTCGCAATGTATTTATCAGGAAAGCAAAAAAGGTATTCGGCTCTCACCTCTAGTAATCTCGCATACATTGTACTTGACTGGAAATGTTGGCTGCAGCTATTAGAGGGAAACACAGTCCATATTCATCGATGAATTGAAACGATTTTAGTCGTATATACCAAACGTTTACAATGTTTTCCCATTTAATATTGTATTGTTCTACCAATATAAGTTATGCTATCCGCAGCTTCTGTTCGGAAATATGTACCTATCAACTTAGGATACGTGAATTCTGTAACGAACATCACAAGGCGTGGAATAAAAACTGCTATTAGAATAGTCTATTTTAAATCAGCAGGATATCTTTGTGTAGTCTTTTATTCTCTACATTAACAGAGATATAATTTTTAATATTTTGACTGCAATCGTTGAGGCAAACTGTTTTGTTTCTTACAAATTATTTTATGTACTCTATTCTGTCTAACTTACGATAGAATACATTACTTATGTCTGTATATTTTTCTTGTTTGTGTAAATATTTGATCATTTAAATTTATGACTCTTTTCTAAGTAGTAAGGTATTTCTATTCCTTGTTTCGAAAGATTTCCCGTTCTCTTCATAATGGGATATTATTATTATTATTATTATTATTATTATTATTATTATTATTATTAGTATCATTATTATTATTAGCTATTGTTTTATTATTATTAATTATTGTCCTTTATTATAACAACAATACTTTGAATTATTTGCGGTTGGTAACTATTTGTTTACTAGCGCTGATAATATTTTTGAACTTAGTTGTGAAATAATATTTTTTTCGTTTTATACGTAGATGTAGTAATGTTCACACCTTACTAACATCCATGTTATGTGGCTGTACTGCATCAATTTATTATGCCAATTTAATAAAACTTAAGAAGATAAAGATTTTTTTGTTTCTGGCGCAGTACACAAATTTTCATTGTTTCATATCCAGTTAATTTGCCTTTAAAGTTATTGCATTATATTTCTAATTGGGATGGATTTCTTTTAAGTATGTCGATCCATTGAAATTATCCTTCCAGCTTATTTATTTGGTGTGTCTTATTACACTTTATATATATATATATATATATATATATACATATATATATATATATATGTATATATATATATATATATATATATATATATATATATATATATATATATATATATATATATATATATATATATATGTTTGTGAAAACTAGTCTTATTTCCAGTTTTACTTACTTTTTGTTTTTCGAGTTATTTCTTGCTGATTTTTAAGTGCATTTGCATATTTGTCTGCGTGCGTGTTTGTGTCATTCTCGTTGTATTACAGTGAGGGTTGTTCAAGATCTATTCATTCCATGTATCGAGGGATTGCATTTTCGCCATATTTTCGCTTTGTTCACGGTTATTTGCACGAATGTGATTTCCCCGTAGGTTTTCTTTCGTTTTTCCTTGCTCTTCAGTTTCACACTGTTTGATTTCGTAACAGCGCAGTGTGTTCGGATTGCAGTGTTGATTGCTCATGTTGTTGTGCAATTTCTGTCATTGCTAACGAGGATAGTGATACCGTTTGAACGGCTGATTTTCTTCACTTTTTGGCCAATCCGATCGAATATTTTTGTTTAGGCTGGTCTAATAGGTTTTCGCGGTGGCCCGGATACCTGTAAATAGTAGTTGGGTTATGTAATTCGTGGTCATTTGATTTAACCATCATGTTAGTGAAACATTTGAATGATTGGGCCGGTTCCTTTACGTTTTATATAGAGAGCTTCGTATGTGTATAGCGATATAATAATATAGCTGATTTTCCTGACGCCGCCACGTATTTTTAATCAATTTCTGCGATAAATGTTGCTGTAAATTGTTGAACAATTGCTTTTTCATATGCCCAATATATATAATGACATTATAAAGATTATTGAAGAATGGCGTCAGTCTTTTACCTTTAAGACACACAAATACTTGTATGGTATCCAATTGTGTGAGCGCAAAACGTCTCAAGAAACCGTTAAATTCTTAAAATCGTATTTACATTTAGATGTGCCAAAAAGATTCTTTAAGCGGTGCTGAAGAAATTAGCAGAAACCAACGAATCAGCTTATAACCCGCCTATTGCTTAATGTCTGCGATGAAAATAAATAAAATTTGCAAAATGCTGAGAGAATTATTCAATCACTCGGTCATCAACTTGCATGTTTGAACAAGGGCGAATTCAATTCTTTTACAAAGAAGATAGAAATGTTGATGAGACTAACAGCTGCCGAAGAAATTATAAACCTCACAAGAGATCTTGACAACCACGAGCTGGTGCGACCTGATAAAGTATGTTTCAAGATTTTCAACAGACACCAATGATCTCAAAGAGCTCGTACAAAAAACGTGCAATATACATTACAAGGTAATAATTTCCGGATGTTTGATGGTGTAGCTATGGCAAGCTTGATTGCACCTCACCTGGAAGATCCATACATGCACCATTTTGAACAACGAGTCAGAAATACCTAAATAGCCAGATCGCACTCTACAAATTTTATGTAGATGACTTACGGACGTAAAAAACCTTACCGAAATCCTCAAACAAGCCAATGAAGCCGATCCAGACATCATATTCACTCTCGAGGTAGAGGAATACAACAATTTTACTTTTTTGAATGTTCAAATTTACTCGAAAAGAACAGGGTGATTTCATATTGGCAATACATAGAAAATCTATTTTCACTGGTCAATACACTCATTATAACAGAAGTGTGCTAATATCTCACATAAAAACCCAGTTAAAGACCTGGAAAAAGAATTAGGATCATCTGCTCTAAAAAAAGATCGAGAAAGGGTTAGGCTACCTGAGGAAATCACGTCCGAATCTTACTACAAAGGAAAACGTCAAATAGGTTTTCCTGGACTTAACATGTAGAAGCGACTTACCGGTAGAATTTTCCTATACCTATTAGAGCAGCCTCAACAAATATTCGATCGGATTGGCCAAGAAGTGAAGAAAATCAGCTGTGCAATTGGTATCACTACCATCGTTAGCAATGGGAGAAATTGCACAACTACATGAGCAATCACACACTGCGCTGTTACACAATCAGACAGCATGAGACTAAGATACAAGGCAAAACGAAAAAAATATTCTGGGGAAACACAAGTAACAGCGAACAAAGCGAACATTTGACCAAAATTCAATCCATTAATACACGAATGAACAGATCATAAGCATCACAGTAAAAATGAACACTACACGAACACAGACACATACGCAAATGCACCTAAAAATCAACCTGCGATGGTTCGCAAACGAGAAATAGAAGTAAAACCGGAAATTTTAATCAAATGAATCTGTGTGTGCCTGTTTGCATTTAAAGGTCTTTCTCGCTGTATTGCAAAGTGATGTCTGAGATCTGGTCATTCGTGTATTGATCGCTCGAGAGTTAGCCAACTGTTCGCATTGTTGGTTGTTACGTGTACGAGAGCTATTTTTCGGAGTGTAGTCTTTTGTTTCACTTTGTTGCGAAATTTAGATTTCTCCACTTGGTAACAGCGTAGGTGCGAATTGCAGTGCTGAATGCTCCTATTGATTCGAAATATCTGTCACTGTATGTGCAGCTGTTTTTCCTCTTCAGTTTGTTGCCAGTCCGATCGAATGTCAGTTGAGTCTGGTCGAGGGCATGTTCGGTCTTGCCTGGATACTAAAAAAATATTGTTGAATTTTGTTATCCGTGGCCAGTCGTTTAGAATATCATGTTGATGAAACTTTTAAATATTTAGGCCAGATGTTTTTGTTTTATATAAAGGGCTTCATAAATATATAATAATTTTTTTGATTATGCTTTATGTAGAATTGAGAAATTAGTCAAATTGACTAGATGTCCCGTTTTCAATATATGATCGGAAATAGCTGATTTTCCTGACGATGCCAAGCCTTTGTTAATCAATTTCTGTGGTAAATGTTGTTGGATTCTGTTTATCAATTGTCTCTTCGTACGTCCGATATATGTGCTACCGCACATATATGAGAATTTGTAGACTATGAATGATTTGGAGAGAATTGGCAATTGATCTTTGGTATCCAACCTCATGATTCTCTGTGTGCTAAATGTGATATTAACTTTAACACTGGGAAAATATTAAAAAAACAAGCACCTGGCCTAAATATTTAAAAAAAATGTTTCATCAACATGATATTCTAATCGACTGGCCACGAATAACAAAATTCAACAACAATTTACTAGTATCCAGGCAAGACCGAACAGACCCTCGACCAGACTCAAAAAACATTTGACCGGATTAGCAACAAACTGAAGGGGGAAAACAGCTGCACATTCCGCGAGAGAATTTCGAAACATTATGAACATTCAACACTGAAAATGACTGAACATACATACCAGTATTGTTCTATATATATATATATATATATATATATATATATATGAATCTTAGCATTGCTGGTATGTGGTTTGTGTATTATTGACGCGTTTGGATTTACTGTTCACGTTGAAGCGGTTTTAGAAGTTCTCACACCGCACAAGCCAATGATAAGAAATCAGACAACCAGTTTAAATCTACCATTAGGTACGGGCGGCCTAATTTCCATTGGCAGGTCACATATAACTATGAATTGCATGGTTGTGCGGTAGTGAAGCCTCAGTTGCTTGATGCCATTGTATTGCTGACTTTTAATATTGACGCTGATGTAGATGATGATAATGTTCTTGACAATGCATCGGTATATTTTAATACCTCAATTTTGTGTGATTATATTAAAATGGCTACGAATGGATTGAAAATATTTTACCGAATGGAATACATCTAGTTTAATTAAGGAAGTCAAAGTTTTGTTTATTTCTCGTTTAGTGTTTTCTATTTTGTGGAAGTCTTTCTTACGTAAGAAGCATACTTATTTAGTTTATTTATCATTGCTGATACTATAGACAGAAGCATTTACATTGCGGAATATCTGAATTAGGGTGCTAATTCTTCTTCTTTACAAAATCTAGTCATATAGTCCTTTTTTTAGATTTCCTCTTAATGAAAGTGTTGAAGCAAACTTTCTTATTACATTCACAACCGTATTGACGGAAATTACCACATTGTTAATTAAGTTGAATATACCACCTGTAAATTTTATTATTGATTAAAATTATGGATTATTGTATACTTTACATTTTTGTATTTCTTGCATGCCTTAGGCAAGACGACGCTTGTTACAAGTTAGAATGTGTAAATCCGAAGGGTATAACATGGTAAGTGAAGGCAACACTTAATCTCATTGGAACACGTGTTATATGCATACAGATAGCCAAACAGCGAAACTGTCACTAAGCCATAAAGGAAATGTAGTGAGATAAATGGACGGTGCCATCTCCTAGATGCATGAGTATTATAAGTATTTTGATGTTATTTTGCAATATAGAAGAAAATTAAGTATATTAAGAATAAGTGTATGTTCCATATTTTCACAAAATTACAGCTTTTGGCTTTTGGCGTAATCGCGATTCCTACAGATGAATGAAGATCACACAAGAAACACATTCGACAACCGGATTTCTCCTTTTGTCCACGCTGATTTTTGTATCATCCTGGTCTAATCATATCTTGTCTGTTACAAATAAGCTCTCTAATAAGTGCATACTTGTGTGCTGGTTGTTAAAATCGATTAATTTTTAGATATTGTAAACTCGAATTGCAGTTAGATAAGAGCTGTGATTAGTTGGAGATTGCACATAGTTAATAATGCGAAAAATCTTGATCTTACAGTTTTTATCGTGTTGTTCAATGTCTTATTTAGAATTTTCAATATTTGCATGAAACTAACGATATTGATACGCGTAAATAGTGTGAATCTCTGATGAAATTTGGCCTTTCCGGAGAAATATAACATTCCTTGGTAGGTCACTCCTTCTGGGATGTGCTACAAATAGGCTTTATCTCAGGTTTCCAGTCTGATTTAGGCAGATTAAGGGACACAGAACAAAATATCGGTTTCTTGAAAGTAAGGGAAATGTGCTAAGCGTAAATAAAATTTGTTGACCTTGAAGGGATACATGATTTTGTGGAAAGAACCTCACTTTGCATCTCCTTAACTGGAGTTTTTTCAGTTGGCAAGGGTCGTCTACACATTCTGCTTACCAGGTTTCGATAGAAATTTCTGTTGAAAAGTTTTTGATATTTTGCGTGGCTAATTAAAAATTGGGACTGGTGATTTAGAGTCCGAATGTTTGATCAAATATGCAGTAGTCTTTCGAAAATAATTGTTTCCCTGACATTGATTTACGTCAGCATTGGTTTTAGTCCATACGATTGAATCTTCCAGCATGACGACCGGCAGTTCCTAGATAGTCTTAATTGTTGCGGCAACATGATCCCTGTTCAGATGCAACTAGCCTAGTCCATGTGAAGCCTCGAATTCGGCTAACCTAGCGGTACCTTCTTGAGGTTAAGCGATTAGCAACGGAATAAGAACAAGCGTGGCTCACTTTGAGGGAACGTTTAGGCTGGTTTACCGAACTGACAATCGAGGCTGAAAAATCAGATGACCAAGACAAATGGCGCCCATCAGTCTTGGGCTACAGACCACTAAGAACGGTCGACCTCGTTTTCTTTCACAGCCCCCGTGTAAGTATGACTATTCTCCATAGTTGTGCTGTTGTAAAGCATCAAATTTTAACTCTTGGCTTATATATCTGCTGTCTCTCTACCGCTCATATATTTTGGTATTGGCATTAATTACTAATTTTCTACCCTTAATCCCTTTCCAGGTCTCCTGAAGGATTGTATGCACAACTACGAGTCTTCGTTTACTTTTCTCGGCTTTATGCAGTTGGGCGGCGGTCTGATGGCCTTATCGGGCATCCTAGCAATGAATCGTTTTAGCATGCTGAGACGACGCTGCTTTTACTTATGGTGCTATTGCTGTCTCTTTAAACCGTGGCGTTCGAGTAGTTTTGGTGTTGCTGGTCGACTAGGCGACCACGTGGATTCGACCCGGCTTGACTGTAACGGTGCATTGGATGTAAGTGGATAGTTCATTTAATCTAGATGAACATTGAATGTTAACATGCATTCACTGCGTTGTCCACTTAGCGCAAAGAGCGAACTTGCAGCACATTATCTTCGCATTTAACGCCGATCGAAAGTGCAAACTGCGTGTGTTCTGAAAGCATGTTTTTAATCATGTCCTGTTTGTCGCTTTTGTAGAATTACACTTTTTAACTTAACCTACTTCAGTTAAATTCAGTCTGAACGCGTATTCCTTATGCTGGCGCATTGTCGATTAGTTTGCGTTTAATTTCGCACATGTTTTATTTCGTTTTATGGCATTTTAACAGTATTTAAAAATGTGACTGACGGTAGTTTTTCTACGTTGTTCGACGACTGGTTAAATGCAATGGGACTGGTGTTTATTTCAAGCTCGCCAACTTTATTTAATTATTGGTTACCACCACCCGCGCAACCAATGATTGTTCAATTGTATCTAGAAGTGGGTTTTATATAAAATTTTGAAAATGTACTTCTATCATACAGCATAGTGCGTTGAACTAGCACTGTCTGCCTATGACGTGATTGTTCTTTATATTTATTATAATGGAAAGTCGAAGTGAGAAATTTAAAACAAAGTTAAAAGTAGATAGAACAACACACACACAGACACCTATATATATATATATATATATATATATATATATATATATATATCGTAGAGGCCCTTTGGTCACTACTATGGCTTCTGAGATGCCAGGCTCAAATAACCCATATGTACGGAATGATGATCTAATTTTGAACAACAAATTTCCTCAGAACTTCCTCTTAAACTTAATTTCTTACGTCTTTCACTTAATTGCTATAATATTGAAATAAAAATTGTTACAATATAGTTATTATAACAATGTATGTGTGCTCACCGTCTCAATGATTGTCACAGAGAACAGAACAGAATCGAAATCCTTGGAAACAAATATCCACGATAATTACCTGAAGAGAATTTGAGATCCTTCCCCTAATATCAATAAGAATAATAATTTTTAGTGAATTTCGATCCTTTATTGTCAAAATATCGCTTCGTAAAATGTCTTTTAAAACACTAATAGTATGACTTTATTTCAAATTTTATTTTTTATTGTTGCCATGATATATGAATATAATGTTTAAAAAGGAAGCCGGTTTAGTTTTTTCAATGGCCTCAGACCGTTTCTTAATCACTGAAATGTAAATTGAGGAAAATCAGTCGTTTTGTAGACTTAGCTCTCAAAGTGTGCAGGTTTTTTCTTGTCCACCAGTGCCTCGAAATCTGTAGATGTGGATGAGTTAAGTTGTGAAAAGTATGCTTTTTTATAATATTTAACCAAATATATTTGCATTCTTTTATCAGATGTCTTACAATTTAAAACAATAAAGTTTCTTTAAACGAATATTATTTGGGCGGACGCTGACAGCAATTATTATAATCAAGGTTGCGATCTTGATATAAGCACTTGACTCATTAATTACTTACATATGTCAATATAAACTAAGAATTGTATGGTGTAGAAAAGGCAATTCATCCAGTAGACCGATTTCGTCCTTATTGAGAACTCATCACGTACTGACCAGAATTTGCCGCGGAAAGGGCTCGAGCCTAGGCACGTCTGCTTCGGAATCTGGTGCTCTAACCACTGAGCTATCCTGCCGCACACTACACTACACACAATTTTCAGTTATATACTAACCAATGTAACTTGGTTAGTCAATTTTTCCTTTAGGTGGAGCTCATATGGCATCCATTTAGACCCAAAGTTCCAACTAACCATGCCCAATCTGTCATTACTGAACAGACACCACATTACATGGGGAAGTGGTATTGAAATGAACATTTACATAATTAAACGAACATTGGTTGCGCGGGTGGTGATAACAATTATTATAATCAAGGTTGCGGTCTTGATATAAACACCTGACCCATTAATTACTTACATGCATGTCAGTATAAACTAAGAATTGTATAGTGTAGAAAAGGCAATTCATCCAGTAGACCGGTTTCGTCCTTATTGGGAACTCATCAAGTACTGGCCAGAATTTGCCGCGGACAGGATACGAACCTGGGCACGTCTGCTTCGGAATCTGACGCTCTAACACTGAGCTATCCTGCCGCACACTACACTACACACAATTTTCAGTTATATACTAACTAATGTAACTTGGTTAGTCAATTTTTCCTTTAGGTGGAGCTCATATGGCATCCATTTAGACCCAAAGTTCCAACTAACCATGCCCAATCTGTCATTACTGAACAGACACCACATTACATGGGGAAGTGGTATTGAAATGAACATTTATATAATTAAACGAACATTGGTTGCGCGGGTGGTGATAACAATTATTATAATCAAGGTTGCGGTCTTGATATAAACACCTGACCCATTAATTACTTACATATGTCAGTATAAACTAAGAATTGTATAGTGTAGAAAAGGCCATTCATCCAGTAGACCGGTTTCGTCCTTATTGGGAACTCATCAAGTACTGGCCAGAATTCGCCGCGGACAGGATACGAACCTGGGCACGTCTGCTTCGGAATCTGGTGCTCTAACCACTGAGCTATCCTGCCGCAAACTACACTACACACAATTTTCAGTTATATGCTAACTAATGGAATTTGGTTAGTCTATTTATACCCAATGTTCCAACTAACCATCCCCAATCTGACCTTATTGAACGGAGATCTAGATCTCCAGCGTGGTGGGAACCAGCAGATCATATGCCAATAAGGCAGAATTTTCCAGGCATTTTCACGGGACCTAGTGTTCGGCTAGACTGACACAGATTGTTGCCAATTCGAATATCTCATAGTTAGTGAGGATTCGATGTGATGTATCTAGGTGACCGATGTTGTAATTAGTATCAGACGATTATACTGCCGGCTCGCTATTGCGGTTCTAGCAATCCACGGGAGCTGCTTCGGTAGTTTGGCCATCTAGTTATGAAATTGGGTTTCCAAAACACTTCACTAATCAACAAATTGAATATTTAAATCAAAGGGCGACTGTCCAGGTTGGCTTAGCAGTTAGAGCTACAGATTCAGATGCAGACGTATCCAAGTTCGAGTCCTGTTGCGGCAAATTCCTGACAGTACATGAAGAATTCCTAATAAGGACGAAACTGGTATACAATGCTTAATTTTTTAATGAAAAATATATGTATGTAATGTGACTGGCGTTTATATCGAGATCGAAACCTTGTTTTAAATAATTGTTATCACCCCACCAAAGTTCGTTTAGCTTCATTTTTACAGATTAAATAACAGTCATTTGCTTTTAAATACTGTTTGTTGCGAAGAACTAATATATATGCAAGTATGTATTAGGTTTTGCGAACTTAGTAACAAATTAGTTCAGTTGTGACCAGAAGGATAAACCAAAGGCAGCATGAACGGAAAGTATAATCTAATGCACATTCGTTTCGTGCTTACTGGCGACTCATCAGTAGGAGCCGGTATTACGCCCTTTAACCACTATATATTTGGTAAAAAATGTGGAATAATAGGA
>JAQBSW010012124.1:0-17776 GCA_029291075.1 Eudiplozoon nipponicum | reverse complement strand
TAATTTTACAACATTCCTCGTCCAAATATAAAGTGGGTAAAGTGCGTAAGACCGTCTCCTACTGATAATTCGCAAGTAAGCACGAAATTAATGTGCATTTCCCGTTCATGCTATATTTGGTTCATCTTTCTGATCATATTTATTACTAGGTGTGCAATATCAAATACAAAATTGAATGTTCGTTTTAATGCACTTCAAATCAAAGCTCGTGTAAGGATTTCTATACAACCTTTCAGGGATGTGAAGAACGCCATTTTATCATTTAGTATGTGTTGTTGTCGCAAATGATGTTATCCATGAATGCTTGTAAGTTCTCCCTGTTTCAGATCAGTCAAAAACGCATGTAACGATATTTGAATAAATTAACGGTGCCCTGGCCGCCAATATTACGTCATTTATATATGTCATACATTGGTTGGTGCTGTTGCATTTCATGTTTTCCATGAAATGTTGAAAGCTCTGGGTATAACGATTGAGACCTAAATGCGCGAAAGGATATCTGAATATCCTTACTGTTCCATTGCGACCTGTTATGCAATGGTCAGTTTTGCCGAAAATGATGTTAATCTTGAGACGTTAAAAGGTCTGTGTATTATATTTCAGACCAGAACGCTGTAAGGATAAATGAATAGATGTGCGGGGCGCTCACAACGTTTTAATGTCATTGCGATACGTCATACAGTGGTCGGTGTTATTAAAAAAACGTTGAAATGTTTCAATAATGCACTTAAAATTAAAAGAAATAGCCCTACGGGGATCTGGCCGCCATTATTTTGGTCATTGAGATATGTCATTCAGTGATTAGTTGTGTTGCAAATTATATTTTACATGAAACGGGAGATGTGTATATTGCAGTTTACGGGGCTCTGATCGCCATTATTATGTCATTTGGTGCTGCAACAAATGCTGTTAGTGAAAAAAGCTTAAATTTCTGTGTGTTGCAGTTGAGACAAAAACGTGTGTAAGAACAACTAATTAGCCTTACGGGACTCCGACTTCCCACATAGTGTCATTGTGATACGGTATGCAGTGGTGCTTTTCATCGCAAATTATGTAATGTACAGAACGTTAAAAGGTCTGTGTTATAAGGATTGTCTTGTGATTATTCGGCCGTCATCTTAATGCATTTGGATATGCCATTCTGTGGTCTGCTTTGTTGAAAATTATGCTATTCATGAAACGTCGAGATTTCTTTGTATTGCACTTCAGACCCTATCCTGTGTCAGTATACCTATATAACATTACGTGGTTCTGATCCCCAACATTAACCCGTTTACATTTGCGATGAAGTGGTCGGTGTTGTTACAAATGCTGATATAAACGAGAAGTTAAAAGGTCTGCATATTGCACTTCACACGGTAGAGTGCGTCAGGATAGATGAATATCCTTGCAGGGCTGTGGCCGGCACCAGAGTTTCATTGTGACATCTCATGCAGTGGTCAGTGTTGTCGCATATTTTGTTTACAATGAGAAGTTGAAAGGTGTTTTTACAGGCATTTCAGATTATGACGTGGTAAGGATGCATGAATAGATGGTGATATGTCTTGCAATGGTCAGTGTCAACGCAAATACCGTTATTCTAAATAGCCTTACGGGGCTCTGGTCACCATCTTTATGCTATTAAGAGTTTTAATGTAGTTATCGGTTTTTCTCGTAAAAGTTGTTTTCCAGGAAATATTGAAATGTCTGTGCATCGAAGTGCAGACCAGCGCAAGTGTAAGGATAAATGAATATCTTTACTGAGCTCTGAGGACTAATGTTATGTAACCGGGATATGTCATGCAGTGGTCAGCTTTGTCGCAATTGTTGTTTTTCACGAAACAATAAAAGGTCTGAGTAATGCATTTAAAATTAAATCGCGTGCAAGTATATATGGATAGACTAAAGAGGCTCTGGCCGCCATCATTTTATCATTTATACATGTCATACACTGGTCCGTTGTATCGTAAATTGTACAAAACATAGAACATTTGAAGTTCTGTATATTAATGTTAAGGCCAAAGTCTGCTTAAGGATATTTGAAGGAAGTTAAGGGGCGCTGCTCATTATAATTATGTCATCAGAATATGACATGCAAATAGTGCTATCCATGAATCGTTTAAAAATCTGCGTATTCCAGTTCGGACAAAGTCGTGTTTCAGGTTATCTGAATGGCCTTACGGGTCTGTGACCGCAAACGTTATGTCATTTGCACATGCCATGGGGTAGTCTTTGCCGCAAATGCTGTTATCAATGAAAAGTTTATAAGCCTGAATATAGCAATTTACACCAAAGCATATGTGAGTAATGACAGATTGGGCATGGTTAGTTGGAACTTTGGGTCTAAATGGATGCCATATGAGCTCCACCTAAAGGGAAAATTGACTAACCAAGTTACATTAGTTAGTATATAACTGAAAATTGTGTGTAGTGTAGTGTGCGGCAGGATAGCTCAGTGGTTAGAGCACCAGATTCCGAAGCAGACGTGCCCAGGTTCGTATCCCGTCCGCGGCAAATTCTGGTCAGTACTTGATGAGTTCCCAATAAGGACGAAACCGGTCTACTGGATGAATTGCCTTTTCTACACTATACAATTCTTAGTTTATACCGACATATGTAAGTAATTAATGGGTCAGGTGTTTATATCAAGACCGCAACCTTGATTATAATAATTGCTATCACCACCCGCGCAACCAATGTTCGTTTAATTATATAAATGTTCATTTCAATACCATTTCCCCATGTAATGTGGTGTCTGTTCAGTAATGACAGATTGGGTATGGTTAGTTGGAACTTTGGGTCTAAGTGGATGCCATATGAGCTCCACCTAAAGGAAAAATTGACTAACCAAGTTACATTAGTTCGTATATAACTGAAAATTGTGTGTAGTGTAGTGTGCGGCAGGATAGCTCAGTGGTTAGAGCACCAGATTCCGAAGCAGACGTGCCCAGGTTCGTATTCTGTCCGCGGCAAATTCTGGCCAGTACTTGATGAGTTCCCAATAAGGACGAAACCGGTCTACTGGATGAATTGCCTTTTCTACACTATACAATTCTTAGTTTATACTGACATACGTAAGTAATTAATGGGTCAGGTGTTTATATCAAGACCGCAACCTTGATTATAATAATTGTTATCACCACCCGCGCAACCAATGTTCGTTTAATTATATGTGAGGATATATGAATAGACTTACGAAGGCTGTGGCCACCATCATTTGGATATATTTAATGCAATGCTCTGTGTTGAAAATTATGTTATTCGTGAAAAGTTGAATGTCATTAGGATGTGTATTGCAGTGGTCTCTGCTAACGTATATTATGTAATCCGTGAAACGAATCAAATGTCTATGTATCGCATTGGAGACCAAAGAGTGTGTAAGAATAACTGTCTAGCCTTACTGGTCTCTGACAGCCATTATTATGCAATTGAAATATACACTTCAGTGGTAGTTGCTATCGCAAATGTCGTTATTCATGAAAAGTTCAAGCTCTGAGTAATGGACATAACATCAAAAGTATTGTAAGAGTAACAGTATAGACCTACAGGTCTCCGACTGCCATCATAATGCAATTTGGATATTTCGTGCAGTGGTCGGTGATGTAAAAAGTTTTGTTATCTAGGAGATGTTGAAAAGTGCGTATTCTAGTTCTGAGCAAAGCGTTTGTCAGAATAATGTCACGGCTTGACGCGGCTCTGAACCTCATCACTATGTTGTCAATGATGCTGTTATCGATGAAAAATTGGAAGATCTGAGTAATGCACTCATGATCAAAATGCATGTAATTATATCCTCATCATGCGTAGCTATACAAAAACCAAAAGTTACTAATGTTTCACTGCCATATACCTATAAGTCGTTCATGGTTATATGTGGACTGTAAAAGAACCTTAGGTCGCCCATTCCTAGTGAGGATGTTTTGCATTCGGAGGTTTCCTTCTCTTAGATAGTTTGCCAACCAAGGTTGCTGAGCACCATTTGCCCAGATGCCAGTGACAAAAGTTACCTTGTATATAAATTATATATGAAAAGCCTTATTAGGTTCTGACCTCCGTCATTATAAAGTTATGGTATGCAATGCAGTAAATCCATACACTCTGGCCTTGATCGATATCAGTTATCACATTTCGCGGTAAGCATGACATCATTCAATTCCATATATTACAGTTAAATACTGTTTGTTGCGAAGAACTAATATATATGCATGTATGTATTAGGTTTTGCGAACCTAGTAACAAATTAGTTCAGTTGTGACCAGAAGGATAAACCAAAGGCAGCATGAACGAAAGTATAATCTCATGCACATTCGTTTCGTGCTTACTGGTGACTCATCAGTAGGAGCCGGTATTACGCCCTTTAACCACTATATATTTGGGTGAAGAATGTGGGATTACAGGATGGTACAATCTCATAGACGAATGTGTAAACCTGCAATAGTGAAGCTAGCATCATATAAAGTCTACGACAATGCGACTTCAACGCTAACTCACACTATATAATATATATACCGAGTCTTTAAAGGATACTAACACGATGGCTATTGTGTTAGTAACTGATACCAACATTATTGTTGGTATTGGATCCGCCTCGGATTTCGACATTTTTTAACGATATTTTCCGTATTTCTGAACGATTTGTTACTCTGCCACGAAAAATCTAGCGAAGATGTCCGGGTACGTTTCGATAGTCTAATAATGCCTTTATCCAAAATCTCGTAAATGTTGCACTAGCGGATTTTGTCTTCGCGAGAGGTAACAGTTTCATCTCATTGCCAATCTGTGGACATATAATATTTACCTTCTGTAAATTTTAATTTGATGAGATAAACCATTCACTGATGCATTTTTCTAAGGAAACTTCAACGAAGCATAGATTTACTGTATTGGCAAACGATCAAATTAATTTCTTCAAATGTTTCATCTCAAGCCATCATGATGTCGACTCCCTTAAGGGTTTAAAATATCAAAAGTTGCTCTCTCTTGGTTCTTTGTTGTTATCAAAATTACGGTTACTTCAAATGTAAAATTCCTTTCGTCAATGGTCGATGAGAAAACGAATAGGGCTACGTGTACATTCGGTTAAAAATACACCACATTTTCATTTTCACTAATCTGAATGCTCGTTTATAGATAGGCGTGAAGGCGAACGTATTGAGAATAGCTTCAATAACGTGTCTAAGTTGTTATTGAACACAATCTTCGCATCTCGATGATATATATTGGCATAATACCAACGCGTTAGAAGAATGCGTTTTTTATGCAGTGTGTAAGATTTATAATTTCGCAAAACAGTGTAATTTTGTAAATCTGCCAATCAATCCATATTCCGTATATATTTGTATTATATCTGAAATTTTCTTGACCTCATATGTGGCATGCTACAACTTCAGTCTACGAACATACAAAAGCAGACGCCGGTTTCACATAGGCTCATTTATTGCCTTTTTAAAGGCTACAAGATTACATTACGCGTCCTAGAATAGTTAATAAACCAATGCCAGTAATTTTTATGATGCAAACTTTTTAAAGCGAATAAGCAGCCAAAAATGAAATGTTGATTATATTTATGTTTAAAACAGAACGTGTGACATACCAACTACGCCATAGTTTGCTTTAAAATGCCTTATAAAGCTACTACCGTTGTTAACGTATGGCACCTTACATCTTACACAATTGACCGAAGTAATATGTAATCAAGTCTGGCATCCAGAAATGTAATAAAATCCATAATATATCTAAGCAGATACAGTATAATCGGTGTCATAGTTATTAAAACCGTGCAGTGAACTCATAATTGGTATCCTAACACTCTCAGTAGGTCCATGGCATGCCCCTGGAATATTCTTGGAAAACCAAAGTCCAGCTACTAGCTTTCACGTGATTGGCCTGATCAACTAACAAGAAAATAGACAGAGGCGTTTCTTGGCGCTTTAAAAAGCACAAATTTCGGGCAGATGTTTCTTCTTATCTGTTGAGAGATGACCATGCCTTAGTGGTAAAGTCTGAATATAATCCACTAGGAATGATTAATGCAGTTTAATTAGGCGCATACCCCTTTATATGCCTAAAGGAATGCATTTGCTTTCATACACGTGCATATACGTATGCATGCATGTATATATCACTTTTGTGTTTAGTTCAACTATTTTAGTTCGTTCTTGTAAGCGCATGATATATATATATATATATATATATATATATATATATATATATATATGCTTGCTTCCTTGATTTTTCTAATGTCATTTTCTAATTAAATCGCAATTTACGTTTTTTTTCCGAAAAATTTAACTATTAGAGGTGAGAGCATATCTTATTTTGCTTGCTATATATGTGCAATGCGGTTTGATCCTCAATAGTCAGTTTGCCGTCGTACCCTGATGATGATCATGGAAGGTTGAAACGCGTCAGTGTGTTGCGATTGGCGGTAGTTTTGTTATGTTGTTCGACGACTGGTTGAATACGATGGGACCGGTGTTTACTTCAAGCTCGCAAACTTGATTTTTTTAAATTGTATCCACCAACCGCTCAATCAATTATTTTTTAATTGTATTGTCTAGTGAGTGTTTCACATGGTGTTGAGAAGTAAAACATATTGAATTTGAAGTTTTACACATCAGCACTAAGAAAGTCATTATAGCCAGCACTTCAGAATAAATGTAGAAAACTGCTTGGAACATGCCTAGTTTAAACCATGATTTTTCTCTGTATTTGCATTAAAACTGATTGTTCTAATTATAAGTCCGTTGACCAAAGTTTAAATTCATCATTCAAATTAAGTTTACGAGCCTGAGATAAACACAAGTCCAACTTTATTTAATCAGTTGCAAAACATACCCGAACTACCGTCTGGCGCATAGACTTAAGTGTTTCGATCTTCCATTGGCATCATTAGGGCACTGCGAATTGGGGCTAATCTGAAGTTTGTAAACTTAATCTCAAGAATTGGTATCATCTCCCGTGCAAGCAACGTTGGTTTATTTGTTTTAATTCATTTTGTCTGTTCTTTCCAGCCACTTATCTTGTTTACATATTGTTTAAAAACTTTAGTTAAATAACTATGAACTAATAATTACGCATTGGAAGAAGAGTATGCATCAACAAACAAAAAAGTAACGCTTTGATTACTTATGCATATTTTATTACAACATCACGAGTATCTGCTTATATACATAATTAGATGGATAGACATAAATGCTGTTTTACCAGAACAAAAGAATAAAGATGGAAAGATTGATAGATTGGTAATTAGTTCGATTGTAATATAGTCAGATAAATACAAGATGAAAATTTTTTTAAAAAACAGGACAAATTTTACGCGCGTTTGGCAGCAATTAAATTTTAAACAGATACAGAAATAGTTACCCAATTATAATACCTGATAGAAACAGTTGCTAGGTGAGGACAATGAATACTATCTTCGTAAAACCCAAATTACCGGAATAGTAGTTAATATTAAAATCTGAGACACAGAGAGAGAGAAAGAGAGGGGGAGAAATAGATGGAGATAACTTATGCAAAAATTAGCTAATAGGCCACAATTTTTGATTTTCGACAAGTTCGTGGGAGAATTTTTAGACATCTCCAGCTGTACCAATAACGACAGAGCTCTTTTCTTTGTCAGTTCGCTACTCATTTTATGCTTAATTGTGTTTCAATGCTCATTTGTGCAAGGTTCCCTGCGTTGAAATAGGAAAAAGGCGGCGTTCATTCACGTAGCAAATGTGCAGACCCGTATGTTACGACACCGGTTAGATGCATGCTCACATATAACACGCGCATTAAGTTAACCTCCTAAAAACACACGCGAATAAACACAAGCATTCACAAGGCTCAATTGCCTTTACTAGACTCTAATTAACCTCTTCACGAAAAAAGACATTCTCAAACGAGACCTGTATTCCATTTATGCTTTTGTATAAAAAATAATTCTAGGGACCAGCATTTACATACGTGAAAGCTGATACAAAGTTAAGCTGAAGCTGTTTGCCGTGAAAATAAGAAGGATGGCATGAGAAAGATACCTCTTTCTCGTGTAGCATAGGCTTATTTGTGCATTTATGGCTTAAAATCTAAAATGTCATCATGAGAAGCTTACTCTTAAGAGTATAAATACAGCACTGTATAAACAAATTTTTGGTACTATATATATATATAGGCAGAGTATATATATATATATATATTGATCCAGTGCGTTTACTCTCTGTTTTAGGTTATTTTCCGTTTAATGCTACTGAGATGACGCCTATTCTTAAATCGCTATTGAAGCTTTAAGCGATTTTCGTAATTTTGCTGTGGATCAGACTTGGTTTAATACATAAATTCGATCTAGACCCAAAATCAGAATAAACAACACATCGTAAGAGCAATAATTTTCATAATTAGAAGGAATCTGAGTAAACGAAACATTTCTGGAATTCTAGCGGTAACTAAAAGATTCTTTTCCAACTTAAAAATTAAATTACTTTAATCTGTATAATACTCTCAGGTAAAGCTGTATTTCCGGAACATGTAGTCATAACGGAGCACACAATCAATTTTAAAAATTTCTTTGCTCTCTATGAAGCTGAATCAGGAAAAATATGCATGCATACACGAATTCCATTATATCAAACAAAAGTACCCAATTTGACTATGCAGATGATCCACCAACGAAATATTGAATTCGGATGACCAACACTTAACAGAATCAGCAAAATTATTATTGTATCCAGCCATACCTGACCATCCGTGTGACAAGCCTTACCAATCATTCAGACAGACTGGCGACAAATTTAAGCAGAATTAACTACAATTCAACACTTGAAATTTCGAGACTATAAGAGAAATTCATCTTAAAATGTTTAAATACACTCTGTCTCGTTACCTACAGAACACAGCACAACGTATAAACAATGCGATATGACGAGAGAAAAAAACGTGAAATAAAGCATACGTAGGCGCAATAGCCAAAAACACAGAGGCATAGTTCCACAATCCATCAATTAAAGATAATCATATATCGAAAATTACTTAATCATTTGTATAATCAAACGAACATTGGTTGCGCGAGCTGTGATAAAAATTATTTAAATTCTGGTTGCAACCATGGTATTAATACCAATCGCACTATATATTTACATTTGTCCGTACAATAAACTAAGCAGAGTATAATGTAGAAAGGACAATTTATCCAGTAGGCCGGTTTCGTCTGTTTTGCGAACTCTTCAAATGCCGCACAGAATTTTGCCGCGGACAGCTCTCGAACGGGGGAAGGTTATTTTCGGGGTTTGTGACTCTAACTACTGAGCCACTCTGCCGCAGGCTACACTCAAGATATATGCTAACTCATGGTTTAGGTTAGCCTTTACTACAGTTGGAGCACACATGGCATCTCTTTAGACCTAAAATTACAACGAGCCACCCGAAATCTGTAATTATATAGCAGACATCATACTATCGCATGAAGCGGTAGGAACAGAACATTTATATATCGCGAAACCGGCCCACTAGATTAATTGGCTTATCTACACTATACCATACTGAATTTATGCTGACGAATGTATACATATACTGGGATTGGTGTTTATATCAAGATTGCAACCTTGATTTAGTTACATAGACCACCCGTACGACTATTGTAAATAAACTTAACTGAAATCAGAATGAGACTAATACTCATTTAATCCAATAGAAACCAATTAAGTTATACATCAAGCAAGAATATGTATTTAAGCATTCACGAAATTGTTCGTGCTAATTATCTTCAGTATACTTAATATCAATTATTTTCTGTTTTTTTCGTTAAAACAAACAATTTTTATACGTAGAGATAACAAGCCTATTTATGCACAAAAAATTATACATACGTTTATAAATTGTATGATTTTTAACTGTAATTTAATTATTTTAAATAATGTTGCGTCAATTCAAGTTAAATATCAAATTTTGCGCACCTAGTAACAAGTAAATTCAATTAGAACCAGAAAAAAAATAACAAACACAATACGCAAAATTAATTACTAACTAATGTTTCACTACCATATAACCATATTAAAAATATCAAAATAAACAAGACAACCTTGGACGAATAAGTAATAATGACGACAAAACATAATTTAGGCGAACAAATTATTAAATGAGAGTGATTTATGTGGGGTATCTAGTTAATATGAGGTCGTTTGCCTTGATAACACGCATCCGTGTGGTAAACTGAACATATACACAACACAATTATGCCGAAGTCAGTTTTAAGGCAAAGAAACATCGGCAATACAGCTTTCTTGTGGTTTTCACTGTATCACACGATAAACACAACCGAACCCCTCAGCTACCTCTTTCCAACTAAGAAAAGATGATTCTGCTAGAAATTTGCAACAAGATCGACACTGAGCTCGACTCGATACCATATCATGCGAGGTTTCCAACCAAGAAAATTAACGTGCACGTGGACCCCACAAAATTTCATTGCAAGGGACTTTAGCTGTTTTTGTTATGTAAAAATCTGCCTACTGTGATTCTTAGCCAGTCTGATGCTGAGTGAAAGAACGATGATCTACTGGACAATCGATTTGAAGGTACTCACAAAACGTGACTAAGCCTACGCATTTGATTGGGCCTTACTTGTTTTTCAAACGAGGAGCACTTATATCTACCATGGGTAAATGCATTAAACCAGTATTAGATATAACTTCATATTAAGACATCAGTAGTAAAACTTTAAGTCAACGCATTGTATATTATATTTACAACACTATAAAGGATAATAAAATTATTATTTAAGATATAGAATTAATTTCATCATAATTGAGGATATCAAACTGTATATTCCATTTGATATAACTTCCTACAAACTGTATATATATATATATATATATATATATATATATGTGTGTGTGTGTATATGTATATATAGAGAGAGAGAGCAGAAAAGGAAATTCATCCTGTGGATCAGTTTCGTCCTTATTGGGAACTCATGACAAACTGTCCACAGTTTGCCGCGGACAGTGTTCGAAAATAGGCATGTTTGCTTCTGAATCCGTTGCTCTAACCATTGAGGTTCAAGCCCAGTTTGTGGCAAATACTTGACAGTACGTGATGAGTTCCCAATAAGCACGAAACCAGTCTGCTAGTTGAATAACCTATTTTTCACCATACAATACTTAAATTATACTGACCAATTTATGTATATAACAGGTCAGGTGTTTATATCAAGACCGTAACCTTGGTTAAAGCAATTGCAATCAACACGTGCGCAACCAGTATTCGTTTGATTTTACAAATTTTTAATTTAGAATCACTTCCCCATGAAGAGTGGTATACGTTCTATAATTAAAGTCTGGGGATGGTTAGCTTGAACTTTATGTCCAATGGATGTCATATAGGCTCCCCCTAAATGAAAGGCTAACCAAGAAACATTAGTTTTTGTATAACTGAAAATTTTTTATAGTATACGGTAGGGTGATTCAGTAGTTTGAACAGCAGATACCGAAGCAAATCTTCCCAGGTTCGAGTCCTGTCCGCGGTAAATTCTGGCCAGTACGCGATGAGATCCCAATAAGGACGAAATCAGTCTACTGGATGACTTGCCTTTTCCATACTACAAAATACTTAGTATATATTGACAAATATATGTACATAATGAGTCAGGTTTTTAAATCAACATTGCATACGTCATTAAATTAATTGTAGTCACCGCCCGCGTAACCTATGTTCATTTAATAATACCACAATCATCAGGGAAATAATCTGAATAAGTAAAATTCACACAGACCTGCCCAGGTTCGAGTCCTGTCCGCGGAAAATTCTAGCCATAAGGTGATGAGTTCCCAGCAAGGACGTAACCAAACTACTGGATGAATTGCCTTTTCTACACTATACAATTCTTAGTTTATACTGACATATGTAAGTAATTAATGTGCCAGGGGCTTATATCAACATCGCAACCTTGATCATAATACTAAGTAAAATGCTGTTGGAAAAGCAGGTGTTCACGAAGTTTTCTATTCTCCATTTCGTTAATGATTATCCTATATCTTAGATCATGCTCTCCATACCAACTTTAGAATTACTATATTTTATACATAGTCGAAGTTCTAAAGGCTAAAAATAAAGTTAAATCTATTAATGCTTTAATGCACTTTCGCATAGGAGATTGAAAACAGACTAACAGATGTCAAACGTCTATGTAGTCAAATATTCGGAAATTAATAAATGTGGCTCTCATCGTTATTTCTGCTATGTTTGGTAAAGGATTTATAGAATGGTATTTGTGATTTCTCATGTACACCAGCTTGATTTATATTAATTGTTTTACCAGCAGTATAATCAATGGTTACCCAAATATTTGGCATATATAAGTGTGATGAAATTTGAAAAAAATTAGTTTCGACCACTTAGAAACTGTGCAGCCAGTATTACAGTCAATCACAAATTTTATCAAACGACCAGGGGTGAAAACTACGTTAATGATTGTCCTTTACCTTTTACAGTTTCATTCTTGTTGACAAGAATTCCATCGTGCTGTCTTGGGTAGCCATAATGTTTCAAACGCCTCAATACATGCGATTGAAGGTTGTTTAGCCATTTCATGCATTTGGCTAAAATAATATTTTACGCTGCCTTTTTCTCGGGTTGCGATACGAAAGAAAGGCAACTAATCTATTCCCTTTTGGGCAACGTGTTTCTTTTAATATTTTACGTGTTAATTCCAAGCCACTGGAGTGATTGAAACAATCCCATCAATAGCAAATATTTTCAAAATTGCTGGGCCACCAATCGGTAGGGGTGAGGACCGCGAAAGAGACTCCAACCGGTGGGACATCTGAAAGCAATACTCTCTATAAATATATGCCGCTGCAACGTTAGTAACTGGAGTCGTTTCAAATAATCTACCTGTTTGAGTCTGGACATAAATTTGTTTGAAAAGGCTAAAAGCGCCGTATTATGACTTTCAGTCGACCATACATTGCCTGTTTGTTTTCAATGACGCATATCTTATACTTTTACTGGCTTAACTAATAGCTTTGGCATTGCTCATTTTATAAGCTTCATATTTGGCTGACCAGATGAGCTGAATGAATACGACGTTAAGCTTCTGAGACGATAAAAAATGGAGGATTTCAGTGTTGCTCCTACGCCAGCGGAAGGTTGATAACAATTTTCATTTCATATACCTTACCATTTTAAACATGAACAAAAAGACAATGCAAATTTAGCTGATTTTTGTTTGGTCTTACTAGGATTAATATCTCCCGCTATTATTTGAAATTCCTGCCAGACATTTTAATATTCAAAACCTTCACACCACAGCCCAACGAACTACATCCCTTAAAAATAATTAAAATGGACACCTTCCTTATCAAACACGTGGCAACATGCCAAATCCTAACTTATATTCAAGTATGTATTAGGTGTTGCGAACCTAGTAACAAATTAGTTCGGTTGTAACCAGAAGAGCAGTGCATTAAATGGAACGTTCAGTTTAATATAATTTTATATCGTTTAGTCAGACATCCATTTTAACATGCTATTCCCGACATGTCATCTTATGCGTGTGTAACAGTTAGATATTGTTTGTGGCGGAGAACTAACATATATGCAATTATGTATTAGGTATTGCGCACCCTGTACTAAATTAGTTCAAATATGACCAGAAGAATAAACCAAGGACAGTACGAACGGAAAGTATAATCTCATGCACATTCGTTTCGTGCTTACTGGCGACTCATGAGTAGGAGCCGGTATTACGCCCTTTAACCACTATATATTTGGTCGAAGAATGTGGAATAATAGGACGTTACAATCTCCTAGACGAATGTGTGAACCTGTAATAGTGAAGCTAACATCATATAAAGTCTACGACAATGCGACTTCAACGCTAACTCACACTATATAATATATATAATATATATACCGAGTCTATAAAGGATACTAACACTATGGCTATTGTGTTAGTAACCGATACCAACATTATTGTACCGAAAAGGTACATGGTACTAACACTATGGTTACCGAGTCGGTACATGATACCAATCTGATGGATATCAATTTATGCTATAGTTCATCGAAATTGAGAATTACAACAATTTCTGAACACCTGTTACTCCAGTAAATCCATACACTCTGGCCTTGATCGATATCAGTTATCACATTTCGCGGTAAGCATTTCAATATACAACAGTTAGATACTGTTTGTGGCGGAGAACTTATATATAATCAAGTATGTATTAGGTGTTACGAACCTAACTTATATTGTTTTAGCCAACTTTCGCGTTGAATTATTACCGTTGAATGTCGGTATTATTTATAGGACCGTATTATATCCAGGTAAAAAAATTAATGTGCTTCGATGTCTAATAAATCTTTGCCACAATATTATCCTTTTATCTTACCATTGCGTGAGTAGAATTTTGGCAATAGTGGTAAACTTTTTCTCGACATATCCGCCATTGTATACTCGTGTCATTTCTTTATTTTATTTCTATAATCGATAACAACTTTTAATGGAATCCAATATTTATCATCTAGGCAAATCTTTAACCAACGAGACTGCCAAATATGTTCACATAACGTGAATCAATCCATCGACTCATGGCAAACAGAAACGCGCTTACATTATCTGTCCGAAACAATTTGAGAGCAAATTATAGGTGATGCAGCCCCCGTTAAATTGTTATGCAACCATGTGTTGTTTAGCTATTCATATGATCCGTTAAACACTGACATTAGTGGTAATATGTCGACAAGTAGATTATTTATTCCGCTGCAGATTTGACATGCTACAACACAGGGATAATTAAACGCAGTTTTTTCTGTTCAAATTATAGATGACAAATTGAGAAAAGAACAACGAATTAGTTGGATAATGGTCTCCGGCTTAAAGGGAACCGATATCACATATTAGACAGCAAGAAAATGCCTCTTGTCTTCATGTGGAATGAAACACTACCTATTGATTGAAAGCAACGCCTTTTCTAATTCGATTTAGAAAAAAGATTCGTCATTATCGCTAGAATTATAAAATATATTAGTCAATTTGGACGTGTACATGTTTTGTCTTATTTAATATTATTTTCATAGAGAACTGTAAAGCTACCAACATCGGCATTCAGTTCAATATCAATCTTTATATAAAATATTCATTCATTATTTCATTCAGGGCCACAGTTTATCTCTATTTCCTATTTCCTTTTCTACATATCTGGCTTTTTGAAATCATAATCTCTATTATAGCTATGTCATCACTTCGATCAATGCTTTAATAGTAACTGGTTTATTCCGTTATCCTTAAACCATAGGTATATCCGACTAATTTCTAAATCATAATAAAATCAGTTTATCTCCTCCACTCCGTTTAGTGACAACCATTGAAACTAAAGCAATAATTAAGTGAAATAAATGTTAAAATAAATTATTGAAGACACAGATTAAATATTCACGAGCCTAATACACGCATGGAAAGATTAACAAATATATGATATGTTTAACTTTTCTGTTTCGGCATTTATGCGGTTAATTTTACCGCTGCAACTAAATTTTTCCAGATATATGTTCACGTACCTGACGCTAACCTACTTGGTGAATAACAATTTCTGTTTTAAACTCAGTCAGATGAAAAGCAGGAAATAAGGCAGTCGAAACAGGCTTATCTGTTTCCATTTACTGATACTGCGGCGATAAATGATAAACTAATTTTAACGAGAAGCCAAGGGAATTCTGACGACCTTTAGTGTCATTTTTTAGCCGAATACACCAGAAACTATATTTTTATTCAATTACGAATATGCCTAAAAAGTAGAATAATAATAAGTAAACGTTAAAAAAGTAATAAATTTTACACATCGGGGGTAAATCCCCATTGCAGTGGTAGCAGCCTGCCTTCTGGTTTCAATATATTCCAGTATAAGCAAAGGTGAAGACTTTATTCTTCTATACACACACACACAATACACACACACACACACACACAATAGTACACACACACACAATAATGATACATATACACAATAATAATAATACAATATATATTATTATACATATATAATGCTAATAAGATAGCAGCCAACATTAATATTAAAACTACAAAGGAATAGTAATACACACACACACAATATTAATAATAATAGTTCTAGGGAATAAATAATATTTATATTAATACTAGAGCAAATAATACACACACATACACACACAATAATAATAATGATGATGATGATGATATAATACACACAATAATAATAATAATAATAATAATAATAATAATAATAATAATAATAATAATAATAATAATAAATAACAATTTAAAAACATTTCAACAATATTTTAAACTTATATTGCTACCTCTAAATTCATGCTGGCAACCGATACTGTACAGTTTGATAGCCGATTATTCAACAACGTTTCCGCTTTATTTCTTTGAAATCAGTACGGGCGCATTTATTCTTAAAGCCCATTTTATCGCCGTTTTTCAAAGACAACTCACGAAACAGATGCAATTCCACAGACCCAACTACCCAACCCCAACTCACACAGATGATTATGTATTCCCATCTATTATTATGCCCATCTAATAAGAAATTAGTTCAAATATGACAAGTAGGATAAACTAAAGACAGCTTGTTGTTCACGAAAGTTCATCACTAAGGAGAGCTTGAACGGAATGTATTGTCGATGACTTTATATGAAGCTAGTCTTACTACTGCACGCATAGGAGATTGTACCTGCCTACATTCCCACATACCTCACTCAAATATACAGTGGGTAAAGAGCGTTATACCGGCTCCTACTGATGAGTCGCCAGTAAGCACGAGACGAATGTGCACGAGATCAAAACTTTCCGTTCCTGCTGTCTTTGGTTTATTCTTCTGGTCACAACTGAACTAATTTAGTACAGGATGCGCAATACCTAATACATAATTGCACATATGTTAGTTCTCCGCCACAAACAATATCCAACTGTTACACAGGCAAAAAATGACATGTCGGGAATAGCAGTTTTAAATGGATGTCTGACTAAACGATATAAAATTGTATTAAACTGAATGTTTCATTTAATACACGGCTTTGGTAGTGCGAAGCATGAGTTGCAAGACTATTACTGAAGTGTGTTGAAGCTCTAACTCACCTCGCGACGATTCTGACGAAACCAGTCTTCTTAACGAAATTCATCTTCTATCTCATGTGGTGTTTAGTTTATACCGAACATATATATATATATATATATATATATATATATATATATAAGTATATATATATTTTTTAAATTTATTTATTTTTTTTTTGATTGCATAGCGCTATGATCATTTACATCTGCTGTACTATACTGGATTAGATCTGAAATAATGTGGGTTGAAAAATTTAACTGACAAAAATATGTAATAGCTAAAATATCATTCAGTTTTAGTAAAAATATAATCATGTTACTAAATCATATTTCACTGTATTCAGAATTGCAAATTGAAAAATCGATACATTGCAAGTCAATTTTATTTCTTTTTAGAATATTTTATTTTTGACAAAGACAAAGTTTAAACTTCCAATTACCAAAATTGAGTTCGCAGTTTCATGCTGGTTTGGTAATGAAAAATATCCCTATCCAGATAAATAGAGCTGAAATTAAAACAGTTTCCGTGCTAGATGTTTAATGAGATTTTACAGACCATATTATTCTTGTGTACAAACTTATTTTAAGTATAATTTAGTGAAAGATCCGTCACCACAATTTAGATAATTAGAAATAAAGTAAGTACTCCAAACTCTCCAGAAACTGTGATTTTGACATCCTAGTTATAATTAAACGATAATTGATTGCGCGCGTGGT
>JAQBSW010012123.1:0-17778 GCA_029291075.1 Eudiplozoon nipponicum | reverse complement strand
AGCTGATTGACTGAAAATGACGTTGGATCAAGATTTTCCATTGTTCTTTGCCCGATATTTCGAGACATCATTTCTAGTCTCATCTTCAGGGTTGACACAATACGCACAGGAGTAAAACACAATTTGTGGCAAATGTGGTATCCTCATTCAAGACAGATATATTTATATCTATTGTAATTCCTAAAAGTATTTTTAATTCTCTTCCTAATATCCGGTCTTCATACCTAGTCTCTAATACTCAAATGTATGCAAAAACTTATCCCTGTCCCCTCTCTGCGCACAACTACCTATAAACATGTGTATTTTACTAAAGTGACATTTATTGAATAACTATAAGCACACTTAATGTATTGACATACACGCCTATCACTGATATCTATATTTTAATTGCTGTTCCGGACGCATAGAAAGATCAAAAAAATTTTGATTTTAATATTGCACCTAATCCCATCCTGCTTGCAATCGGTTATAAACAGAGAGATTAAAAAACTATTGAAAGTCTATAGAGTATAACTCTATCGTTTTGACAAGACCGAATACGGAGTTTACACTAACGAAATCGTCTCTCAGCCAAATACACATTAATTCTCATATCCTATATAAATTAGTTTCTCCATTAAAATATCTGTGTCGGATATACCTATATAATAAATTTTATATTTATTTACTTATTCATAATTATATATATACTCACTTCTTATAAAAAACATCCATATAATTCCATAGGCTATATATTATGTATATATAGATAAGCATATAAGCAACCATGTGGGTTCTTCCCACATCTTCTATAAATATCAATATATCCATCATATATATATATATATATATATATATATATATATATATATATATATACGTGTATACACCATATATATAATATGAATATGATAGAAGCAACACCGTGAGTCCCTCAACTGATAAATTGTATCAGTCAAAACGCTTTTTATAATATTTATATATCTTATTTTATGTCTATCTATATGCATATGTATCTAATACTGTATGTGTGTAGATATATGTATCTATTAGCAATAAAATGAGTTCTTTGAACTTCAACTACAATTCACCCTAGGTGTATAGGTATATACTATTTTTCTCCCAATTTATATGTATATATAAATATCAAAACATATATATAAACATGTCTACACCAATTATATATATATATATATATATATATATACATATATATATATAATGCATATCTCAACCAAAATAAGCAACCATGTGAGCTCTTCTCAATTTATATATAAAATCTAAATATTCTCCTACATATATCATGTGAATATCTAAATAAGCATATAAGCAACCATGTGAGTTCACCCCATATCCTAAATGAATATTTAGAATCATTCATACATATGTCTCTGCGTAATATGTATATAAATATAGATACACTTATCTGTTAAGTATATATATATATATATATATATATATATATATATATATATATATATATATATATATATATATATATTCTTATAATTAGGAAAACACAAATAACAAAGTGGATAAAGGCCATTTATTTCGTGAATACTAATCCTCTCTTATACAATCATACATATTTATACATTTTGGGTTTTCCTTTGATTATGCTAGTGGTAATAAATCTGACTCGTTTTTACTGCTGTTTCTTGTTTTGACTAGTTGGTGAGTGTGTATGCGTTTGTGTTTGTGTGTATGCGTGTTTGCATGTAAAGGTCATTCTCGCAGTATTGCGAAGTGATGTCTGATATCTTGTCATTATTGTTTGATAGTTTGAGAATTAACCATTTGTGCTCATTGTTCACTGTTACATATACAAGTGCTATTTTTCCCAGTATAGTTGATCGTTTCACCTCGTTGCGCAGTTTTCACGTGGTAACAACGCCAGTGTTGATTGCAGTGTTAAATGCTTACATTGTTTGGAGACTTCTGTCATCGTATGCGCCTCTGTTATTTCCACTTCAGTTTGTTGCCAATCCGATTGTAAGTTTGTTGATTTTAGTCGAGGGCCTGTTTTTTCTCGGCTGGATACTAGTAAATTGTTGTTGAATTTTGTTATTCTTGGCCAGTCGATAAGGATATCATGTTGATGAAACTTTTGAATATTGAGGTCAGGTGCTTGTTGTTTTATGTAAAGTGCTTCATAGATAAATAATAATTTTTCTGATTTTGCTTTATGTAGAATTGTGAAATTGGTCGAATTGACAGGGTGCCACGTTGCTAATGTATGATCGGAAATAGCTGATTTTCGTGACGGTGGCAAGCCTTTGTTAATCAATTTCTGTGGCAAATGTTGCTGGATTCTGCTTAACAATTGCTGTGTTTTCCTATTTATAAGAATACTGTGGTAAATTAAAAAGGAATGGGCATCATAAATATATATATATATATATATCAAATAAATTAGCAATCTTTTGTATTTAAATTTTATTTTTTATTTTTTTTACTTATTTATAATTATATGCACCCACATCTTATAAAAACATCCATTTATATATACGTCCACACGTTGTATCTACGCATATATAAATAAGCATATAAGCAACCATGTAGTTTCTTCCCACATTTTTTATAAATATCTATATGTCCATCTTATATATACATGTGTATACACCATATACAATATGAATATCATATAAGCAACACTGTGAGTCTTTCAACGGATAAATTATATCAGTCAAGAAGTTTTTGTTAATATGTCAAAGTTTATATATAGTCATATGCATATATATATATATATATATATATATATATATATATATATATATATATATATATATATATGTCTAACTAGGAACAAAAAACACATGAATAACAAAGTTGATAAAGGCCATTTCTTTCATGAATACTAATCATCGCTTATACAATCATACATATTTATACATTTTGGGTTTTCAATTGATTATGCTAGTGGTAACAAATCTGACTCGTTTTTACTTCTGTTTCTTGTTTTGGCTGGTTGGTAAGTGTGTATGCGTTTGTGTTTTTGTGTGTGCGTGTTTGCATGTAAAGGTCATTCTCGCAGTATTGCAAAGTGATGTCGGAGATCTGGTCGTTATTGTTTTGATGGCTTGAGAATTAACCATTTATTCACACTTACATGTACGAGTGCTATTTTTCCCAGTGTATTTGATCGTTTCACCTTGTTGCGCACTTACCAACCAGCCAAAAGAAGAAACAGAATTAAAAGCGAGTCAGATTTGTTACCATTATCATAATCAATTGGAAACCCAAAATGTATATCTATGTATGATTGTGCTTGATGATTAGTATTCACGAAATAAATGGCCTTTATCCACTTAGTTATTAATGTGTTCTTTCTTCCTAATTAGAAATATACTGTGTAATATTAAAAGGCATGGACATTATAAAACTTATATATATATAATGAAATGGGTTAGTTGAACCTGGTTAATCTATATCGGTTACATAGTGCAATCCGTTTACAACTGCCCCAGTTTATCTGAAGACCTGTCTCCATTGAGTGCCTGGCTGGATCTGATCCATGACTATGTCTATATTTGCATGCAGTCTTATATTCTCCTCTACATATCTTTATTGGACGCATGGTTTCACCTTTATATATGAGATTGCAATCTTTACAAGGTATGTCATAAACCCCTGATGTGTTGAGCGGTTCTATTTTTTCTTTCTGATTCGGTAACTTATTGCCTTTTTTAACTGATTGTCTTAACACTGTTCTCATGTTGTATTTCGTTGCTAATATCCTAATTTTTCTACTTAATTTGGAATCTGGTAGAACCAGAGTTCTGTGCTTATCTTCATTCTAGTTATCTAAATCTCTTCCCCGTTTCTCCTGGGTTATTTTTCTATTAAATCACAATAGTGTCTCCTTTATGATTTTCTCAGTTAATTTTTCCGGATATCCATTTATCCTGAATATTTCTTTCAATTTCATCAGTTTTATGTCCCTATATTTTAAATCCACTACTTTAAGACTTCTTAATATTATAAATTTTATAATGCCTATTTTCATCCCAGACGGGTGATTAGAGCCATAATTCAGGAGGATACCAGAATAAGTATCCCTCCTGTAAATATCTTTTTCTAATGTATGACCTATTCGTTTTAATTTTAGATCTAGAAAAGATAATTCTTCTTTGCTTTCTTTTTCCAATGTGAATTTTACCTCTCCCAGTTGATTAGCTATATACAGAAAATTCTCCAACTCAATGTCCCCGTGATTCCAAATTAATAAAATGTCATCTAGGAATCTTAAATATAAGTTTGGTTTGAGGGGAGATCTAAGTAGGTTTTTTTCTAAATAATGCATATAAATATTAGCGACTGGGACCGATAATGGTTATCCCATAGGAACACCTTTAACTTGAAGGTAGAATTCATTTCAAAATATAAAGTATGTAGAGGACATACAAATTTTAAACATTTCCATAATACTCCTTAACATCATTTTACTTCCTTCTAGTATTTCAGGGTATTCCGTTAGACAACGTTGGACACACTCTATTGCAACCTGTACCGGAATGTTCATTTACATAGAAACCACATCCAGGCTTGCCAGTTTATCATTCTCTAATAATTTATATTTACTAATAATGTCAGTGAAGTGATAAGTGTTCTTTATTGTATAATCTAGAAAATAGGTGTATTTTCTTATTCTATGACACAGAAATTTGGACATTTTATAAGTCGGAGAATTCTGGACATTGACAATTAACCAAAGTGGGTTATCTTGTTTATGTATTTTTACTAGACCATACATTCTGGGAGAGAGTGAATCTCTTTGTATTAATGATTTTCCAAGCACTGAATCTAATTCCCCAGATCCAATGATTTGATTAATTAAAGTTTTAACCTCACCTTGTAATTTGTCCGTTGGGTCCTTATTTATTTTACGGTAAACTTCTTTATTATTTAATTGTGCATATATCTTATCATCATAATCCCTCTGGTTCATTAGCATTGCTGCTCCACCTTTATCTGTTTTAAGGCATATTACCCTATTAGATAACAAATTCGATCTCAATCTTTTCAATTCATAATTCGGCTTACATTTATCCTCTCTATGTTCTAACACCAATTTGGCAACATCCAATTCAAATTTAGTTTTATCTTTTCCTGGGAGGAATTGCGCGATTTTAACTGTCTCGGTAATAATTTCATTCTTAGGTATGTATTCTATAGGGACAGCCGTGTTCAGTCCCTGGTTAAGTAATCTCTTTTCATTATCCTTGAGATCCATAGATGATAAGTTTATTACCCGTTTCGACGCAGCAGAATCGTTTGGAATGATGCTTGCAGGCCTTTAGATTCCTAGGTTTGCTAGTTTTTTCTCATGTTCCCTTCTAACATTTTGAATTTCTTTATTCCTAGCCTTACCAGTGAATTCCTCTATACATTTAAGGTCCATTGAATGTATTAATAAAAGCCACATTGATCTTATTTTAGTTTTTTCTCTAATTAGTTCATATTTTTATTTTTCATGATTTTTCACCGATAATTTCATTAAATGTATAGAAAGTTCCTGTTTCAGAATAGTTCCTACCCTATCTAACTGAAATGGTAGTCGGAATTTAAAGCATTTAGGTACAGTATTAAATTTTAAACATAATTTCAAGAATGAGATATGTTCCACTGACCTTGTAATTTGTATTTTCCTTCTTTTGTATTGATTAAAAAGTTGAATCACTGTTCGGTCGTAATTTTTATTTAAATACGTTTTAAATGATAAACCCTCTTGCGCAGTGCTGTCCTTCTTGTTGTGGATTTGACCGCATTTTTCTTGTGCTCTGCTTATTGGCTTCGATTGATGGGTTCTCACTTGTCCCTTCCCTCGAAATATTGGGAAAAGAACAATGGAAAATCTTGTTCCAACGTCATTTTCAGACAATCAGCTGATGGAAGACTTAAAAAAGAAGGGGCAAGTTAGAACCCATCAATCGAAGCCAATAAGCAGAGTACCTGAAAATGATCAAAATTCAAGATTTTACTGACATTAGAGCGCTATCAGTTCTCCCGCACAAGAAAAATGCGGTCAAATTCACGACATTAATGGCTGTTTCTCTTTAATTGCTAGTAATAGATAGTGTGTTAACTTAAATAACACTCGTAGTTTAGCTGCATTAAATGTGCGTGTTAATACCGCTTGAACTATCTTTTTTTCAATTCTGGAAACTGTATCCTCCTTAAATTGACTGTTCTGGTAGACGACTTTATTTTCTAGTCCGAAATACGTCTGTTATTGTTGGGATCCGAAAAAGAGCAGTCTGCCTGAACAACCCATTTATGGTGGACGCAGTTTCTCGAATAGCAAAAAGTAAGTTTAAACGGCATTAATGCGCACAATTAATGCAGCTGAACTACAAGTGTTATTTCGGGTAACACAATTTCCATTGCCAGCAATAAACATGCAAATGTTTTCGATCAACTTACATAGACCGATCGATCAGACGGTTAATTACTCGAAGGATAGAACATTGTAACTTAAACCACCACATTTGCCGCAAGTTGTGTTTTACTCCTGTGCGTATTGTGTCAACCCTGAAGATGAGACTGGAAATGATGTCTTGAAATATTGGTAAAAGAACAATGGAAAATCTTGTTCCAACGTCATTTTCAGACAATCAGTTGATAAAAGGCTTAAAAAAGAAAGGACAAGTGAGAACCTATCAATCGAAGCCAATTAGCAGAGCACCTGAAAATGATCAAAATTCAAGATTTTACCGACCTAAGAGTGCTATCTATTGTCCCGCACAAGATAAATGCGGTCAAATCCACAATGAATTTAATTAAATAAATAAATAAATAAAATCATTTAGCTCAAATTATTCACAACAATAGTGCAAAAATGCTTCAAATATTTATTTTTAAAAATAATAACAAATTTGCTGTTTCACTTCCGATTTTAAAATAAGCTAAAAATAACTATTCATTGGGGAATTTTATTGTACATTTAAATTTGTACCAGAATTTGTGGACTTGTGAATGACAGGTGTAATCTGTCTTTCGCTTATTCAACTTCGTGTTGGAGCTGAAAAAGCGTTAAACGTACGGCGAGCAGCGGATTTTATTCACAAAGCTGCGTCAAATGTTAAATCACTGCCCAACTTCAGTGACTCGATAAGAGTGGATAAGCAAAACAATGAACCTGATCACATTGTTGTTTTGCCTGAATGCTTCAACTCGCCATACGGTACAAAATATTTTGCCGAGTACGCTGAGTCTGTTCCAGGTGGAGAAACTTGTCTTGCGATGGCTGAAGCTGCCAAGTGAGTTTTTTCTAAAATAAGTGTATTTATTTTGTTTAGTAGATATGAGGATATATCGTTAATGTATATTGATTAGTGTTAGTGACATTTAACGTGTATATGCTGACCACTCAGTAACCGACAAAAACGTCAACTTATGCATCTGAATGATAATTTATAAACACTAATTTTCTCCCATTTTTTACGCATAAATGTCTATTCCTCATTTCATAACAATACATGTTTTTTTGTGTTTAGCGTTCGAAATTTCCGGCTTCATGACTGGTGGATTCTAGCTACTCTTACCGTCAACAAAGGTGTTTATCTTGCATCATCATCATGCAGAGCCATACAAAAGTCAAAAGTGATTAATGTTTCACTGCCATATAACCATAAGTCGTTCATGGTTATATGTGGACTGTAAAAGAACACTGGGTCGCCCATTCCTAGTACTCCTGATGTAAAACCATTATATCCTATGTAAACCTTCATGTTTTGATGTATTTCGAAGCCGAGGCGCAGTCTTTATTGACTGAGGACGGAATGGCAGCTTGTGAGCTACACTCAAAGACTTAGGTTTCGATAGCTGTAGATAACATGGGCTAGTTGCGCCTCAAATTGGTATGCTTCGAGCATATGGTGCTCTTCAGACGTGCGAAGCTGATCACCTAATAAAAGGAAATTTTGGATATAATTCCTCCATCCCGAACCTGGACACGTCTGATTTGGAATCTGTTGCTCTAACCACTGAGCCACCCTGCTGCACGCTAAACCCAAATTTGAGTTATATACTAACTAATATTTCTTGTTTAGCTTTTCCTTTAGGGGGGGCGCATATGGCCTCTCCTTAGATCTAAATGCCCAACTAACCACTCCAAATCTGCCATTATAGAACAGACCCTAAGCTACCCGTGGAAGTGATATTGAATTGAACATTTCCTTAATTAAACGAACATTAAATGCGTGGGTGGTGATAACAGATATTTAAATCAAGGCTTTGATATTGATTTAAATACCATTTCTGTTATATAAATATATTTGTCAGGTTAAACGAAGCATTGTATAATGTTTAAAAGGCGATTCATCCAGTGGACAGTTTTTGTCATTATTGGGAACTCTTCGCGTACTGTCCAGAATTATTCATAGTCAGGGCTCGAAACTGCTGAAAGACCGGTTTGTCCTTATTGGAAACCAATCCTATTTTATATGCATTTTGTAATTATGTATTATGTGTTGCACACCTTATAACATTGGTTCAGATGGACCAAAATGATAAACCAAAGTCGGCATAAGCGAAATGGATAATTTCATGTGCACTTCCGGTTCGTGTTTACGAGTATCTCATGAGTAGGAGCCGCTTTTACGCCCTATACCCACTATATATTTTGTGGGGAATGCGGGACAACTGAATGGTCCAATCTCCTATACGAAGGTGTATATAAAAAATAGTGGAGTTAACTTCATATGAAATCTTCAACAATGCGACTTCAAAGTCAACTAAACGAACATTGATTGTGCGGTGAGGATAACAATTACATTTAATCAAGGTTGCGATCTTGATATAAACACGTGACCAATTATGTACATATAAGTACATATATGTACATATAAGTATTGTATAGTGTGGAAGAGGCAATATTTCCAGTAGACCAGTTTTGCAGTACGTGATGAGTTCCTAATAAGGACGAAACCGATATAATGTAGAAAGACAATTCATATACTATGCTTGGTTTCTTCTGACTAAAGTATGTCTAATGGGATTGGATCGTTTAGCAGCAAATTCGATTTTAAGTGTTAATTTGAATTTTAAAGAAAAAGATGGAAACTGAAATCGGTTTCTCGCTTTGTGGGCTTCCATGATATTTGTGGTCATATGACTGAAAGATAAAAAATTTTCTATCTGACTTCTCGGAAACAAAGAAGTGCAGCACTGTGTGTAGGATGGCGAAACCAGTTCTCCAGCGCTGCAGATGTGGCGTCACCATTAATACACGTTTTTTACATTCCCTAGTGCTAGTGTCTTTTAATACGTTCGATAGTGACAGATATTGGCAGATTCGACTGAGGACTCATAATTTGTCTTCAAGCATTTGAAACGTGTTCGTATTCAGCTGTCAAGTTTCCATGTAATGTCTCAGGCTTGACTGCCTATAAGCGGTCTTTCGCCATGTCGAAAATGCCTCTGGCCTCAAGCTCACAAATATAATAAATTTTAAATTTGCTCGCTATAAAGTTATCATTCTAACGATTTTTTTCTAGATTTGACGATGGCCTGAAATTTTACCGTTTCATTTTACTTAACTATACAAGGCGCATACTTGAAAGCGAAATATAGGCCTCGTTCATGCCTGTAATCAGTTAGAAATTACATACGCACTAGTAAAATGATGCTGATTGGTTTTAATCTCAGCGGTGATTGTTTTGTTCGTATTGAAATAAGTTTTATCTGATTTTCTTCATTTTTTTACTTTCGTTTTAAATTTTGCATTTATTATTTTTTCATAAATGAAAGTTACAATTGGCTTGCTTTTCTAGTTTCACACATATGTTTTATTATGCCTTTATGTTTTCCGTGGGTGTACAGATCCAACAAAGTGTGGTTAGTGGCGGGCTCAATTCCAGAACGCGGAGAAGATGATAAATTGTACAATACCTCAGTTACATTTGATCCGAACGGAAATATATTAGGTACTTTCAGAAAACTTCACCTGTTCGACATTGATGTACCCGGTAAGCATATTACAAAATTGCTTATTATATATGTTGTTGTAATTCTGCAGAATAATGCACAGTATTGACAAGTAAGTTCGTGCTCCAGCGCAAATGACTATGATGTAACGTTAGTGTCTGTTTAACGCAAAATGTCCTTTGGTATCATGTTTTTGAGCCCTCCGCTGGGGCTTATCTCTGTTTATTAATGTGTGCACGTTTTAGTTGGATATTGATGCATAGCTAGTTTAACAGACACCTAAAGCTAACTTTAGACTGAAAGTGATTCGATAATTCTCTGAGTTATTTTAGTCTGTGACGTTATTAGTTTTGGTTTCTATGAAGTTCAGTGGTTGTTCCTAATCTAAAATCATTGGGCCTAAAGAATGATCTTAGTCTACCATATGAAAAGCACTAGAATAGCATTGGTTTTTATAACGCTGTAAACCTAGCAGATCTATTGGACTTCTGTAAAATTAGCAGAAATAGATAATTTACCGAATCTGTTGCTAGCCGCACAAAAAGAAGTTACCTGGAAAATTAGTGTGATTGGTTATTTCAAGTCATAATTAATCCATTTGCATTCTCCCAGAAAATTAACTAAATGAGGTATAATTGCAAGCTAGGTGACAGGTGAACTGTAGCCATAATTATTCAGTTGGGTTGTAGCCATGTAAATTTCCGGCCTGATTATCGGCGAGCGCCAACCAGTCAGCACTGGAATAGTAGCATGAACCTTGCATGTCTAAAGGGTTACAAACATCATCCCGTTTCATATGAAGCCTCGAGTTTAGTTTAACCACGTAGTTATGCTTGGTGTTAAATGGGGAATTACGAAGTGAGTGCATGCGTGCCAGACGCGAAGGGTAGGCTTCGGCTGCTTAAGGAAACCTTTGGCCACTAGCATCTGAGCAGATAATGCTCATCAGCCTTGATTGTCAGATTATCTAAGAGAAGGAAAACTGAATAAAAAACATCTCCACTAGAAATGGACTGCATCGGCCGTCGCGCGATATATAAATGGTCGCTTTATCTGCTGAGTCGTGCCGGGTGTGTAGGCGAATTTAGGCTTCTGTTGATTCTGCCTCTTTTTCTTCTCTTTTCTATTCTCATTCTAACAATAATGCTCTTTTATTTGTTACGAATATAGGGGATGTTGATCATTCCTCTGGGTTAAATATCAGATTGCCAACTATCGATAATCGTTCAAGTAAACTACCAATCGTTAAACCTAGGTCAGGTTTTAACGGCAGTGCATTTAATGTGCGAAAGTTACAATTAATTGGTCAAGAAGATCTTCCACGTACGTTGGATAAATTAGAAATCGATATTTGTTGCCAATCTGCAACCAGAATGCTGGACCCTACGAACCTTAAAGAACTGGGCGCACCATCCTTATCTACGCTTTATTGGTTTCGAACAAATGGTACCACGTAGTTTACTCAAGCCGATAAACGAGGGTTCCGTATTGTCTTTAGCTCACGAGCCGAAACTTGTTTAACTTTATGGATCCCTGTAAACAGCCGGGATTGTGCGGTACAATTCAGTACATCTAAAATCAATGTCATAAACCTTAATCTGCGTTGCTTTTTCGTTGTATCTGCATATGCTCTCACCGAGTGCAGCACAGACCACTGTAAAGACGCTTTTTAATCTGACCTAAGCTCTACTAAGCTGAGCAAGAAGTTCAGATATAGTTTTGGTTATGGACAATATGTATGCAGGGTTTGGGCGCTTCAGTAATGCGGAATTTCATTTTGATACGCGTTAAGCTCGATGCGTAACAATAATTGTGAACGACTGTTGGATAGCTGCGTGGAGCATAGATTAAACTGAAGTGGTACAAACTTCTGGCATAGTGTTAGGCGTTGCGCCTTGTCGCGTCCTCCAGCCCTCGGACAACGATGGGTTCAAATGAGTCATGTTGCAATTAGCTATAGGCGACATGATTGCATTCAGGATTGTCGTTCATTTTGGAGCACTTTTGTCTACTCGGTCCATGCATTTATTTGTTAAAGATTTTCACTCAAGTCTTCAACAGAGATAAATGAGAATAAACCTCAAGTAGATTTAAGCAAAGTCGAACATTCGTCTTTTCAGCAGAAATATGAAGATATTCTTCAGACAATATTATCTGGTTGTGATGGCGAAAATTCTAATCTATTTTGAAAAAGGTTAATTCCACTATGCACAATTCAGGCACTACTGTATATGGCATTGGGTCACTGGAAATTCTATGGAGGTTCTCGAATCTAGGTACCAAATTCCAGCCGGTTTGGCTTATATTTATATTCGTAGATTTGTAAGACGTCAACTTAAACGCAATCTAAACGTCAATCTCGAATCCATTAGGACTAGACAGACCGAAGAGATGGAAGTCGCGTTCGCATCTGGTAATAGCCGATGTTTGTTCCAACTTATGCCCGGCACAGGTCCGAGACAATTAAGAGTTATCAAAACTATAATTGATGGCAACACCATTTAATACCAGATAAAAATCGTCTTCATAGTTGGGCTGAGCACTTCAAATATCAATATTCTTTGGCACATTCGTCAGTCTTGATACCCTACAATATGTCTGTATCAACAGTGTCGGACGTCGGTCCAGAATAACCAACAGAGTTAGAAATAAAGAATGCGATCCTATTTCTTAAACGTCGCAAACCTGCAGGCCCCGATGATTTGTTTCCGACCTTAATTAAGGGCGGTTGCTCTATAATTTCTGGAACGTTAGCTAACCTTTTTCGTACTGTAAGGAATATGGAGATCGTGTCACTTGCTTTGAGTGAGTCGACCTTCATCCCTATTGTTAAAAGAATAATCGAAATTTGTATGATGACCATCGTGGTATAAGCTCGACTACAGTCGTATCTAGGTTATTTGCTTTGATTATCCTACGTTGTCTTAGCGCTTCACGTGAATCACATACTAGAGAAGAACAATTCTTTAAATCAAGTTTGCGTCGTCGAACAACATAGCAAAACTACCGCCGGTCAATGTTGTTCGATGACTGGTTAAATACAATGGGGTTGGTGTTTACTTAAAGCTCGCAAACTTGATTTACAGAATTGTTACCACCTCCCACGCAAACAATGATTGTTTAATTGTATTACCTAGAGAAGAACAAGGCGGATTTTTGTCAGGATGAGGTTTTATAGATACTTTCTTACCGTAAGGTCAGTTCTTGAACAACGAAATGTATATCGCTGTTCTACAATAGCCTTCTTTCTAGAATTCAAGGGTGTATTTTCCTCAATGGAACGTAATGTTCTATTCGATATTCTGTTGAAAGTGGTGTCCAACAAACTTGTAAATATTATAATTAGACGAACATTGGTTGCGCGGGTGGTGATAACAATTATTATAATCAAGGTTGCGGTCTTGATATAAACACCTGACCCATTAATTACTTACATATGTCAGTATGAACTAAAAAAATAAATCAGGTGTCGTTAAGGTCTACAACGAACTTACACTTAACTTTAATACCAGCGGTAGTGTTCGTCAAGGATGTCCACTTTCCATATTTTTTCTTTATTTGATGATGACTAACAGTCTTCCATACATTCAGGATGCAGGTTTCGAAGTTATACCATGCAGTATATTAGTCGATCTTCATTGTGCAGACAATATCGTATTATTATTCGGCAATCGAGATTCTGCTCAGGCCACCATGGATAGATTATCCGTCTTTGTTCCGTCTTTTGATATACCATTCGCACCCTCTAAATGTAGAATACTTACGCAGGATTGCCCGCTACTTATTCCAGCTGTGCGACTACAATGTAATGAACTGGACATTGATGACATGTTTACATAGTTTGGCACTTGTATCAGTAACTTTGGCAATACTGCTAGCTGGGTGAGAATGAGAATCGCGAAAGTTTGAGTATATCTCTCCAGCCTTCGCCATTTTTAGCAAAACCTGAGTATTTAACTCGGCCTTAAAAGTCCTTTTTAAAATGAATCTGTAAATGCAATTTTATTTTACACTAGTGAGGCTTAGACCCTGAGGGTTGGTGATTTTAGACATCTACAGGCAATCGACCATTGCTGCTTGAGAAGCATGACATATGTAGGTTACCAACAAAGAATAACTATCACTGACATTTCTGGACGTATTTTTGGATCCGCCAACAATTGCTCCTCGTTAGATAACCAAATAAGGCTCCATCCACTTCGTTGGCACGGGCATGCTTTGCGTATGCTCCAATTCAATTACCCGGTGGAGCATTATTATCTCACCTAGCGCCAGATTGACGTAAGAAACATGGTGACCAGATTTTGATATGGCGAAAACTGTTAAAGTAAACTATATTTAAATTGGGCAGCATGGATCTCATTCGTCTACCAGGATAGTGTCCACGCGCGTATCATAGTTCTTGGTCGAAAATCCTGCGCGATATGGCATCGAGACGAGCTCAGTGGCGATCTTGTTGAAAATTTCTTGTAGAATAATCCTGGTAACTTTCCTTTCTTAGTTAGACAGAGTTAGCTGCGAGGTTTGGGTTTGTTTGTCGCGTGATAGGGGGAGAATCGCAAGCAAGGAAGCTGTATTGCTGATTTTGCCTCGAATTGAACTGACTTGGAAATAATATTGTTGTGTAGAGGTTTAATTTACCTCACACATTTTTGTTATCTAGGTAAATATACTCATAGTAGCTCATCATCAAAATCATACATAGCAACACAAAAGGCATTAGTAACTAATGGTTAAATGTCATGCAACCATCATAAATAACTCTTCTTTATTAACAATTTGTTTGCCAAAATTATTATTTTTCGCGTTATTAGCACTATTTTTTTTAGTTTTTTTCGGTATTTTTCGTATAGTTTCATGGCGATGAAACATAAGTTACTAATGACGTTTGGATTTCTGTGCATAATGATGTTAATGCTACTATATTAAGGTTATAGCTATGCTTTTCGCCTTTTGCTGGATCTCTTGGACTTGGGTCTGGCCTTAGATGACACTTATCGACGGGACCGACTGAATCATCGCAATTATTTTGTTTTTCGCAGTTGCCTGGTTATCCCTCTATTGCTGACAATGATTTCGATAAATGAATTGCCAATTGTTACCCAGATTGTTTTACTTCTTTATACTTGTTTGATGCTATTTGATCAACCTTTCCGGTAATCTTCGTCACGATCCGTGCTGCTGTTCTAACACCCTTTTTCACTACCACAAACTGACACAGGGGGATATCAGTTGTAGTGTAGAATTTTGGTATTTAAAAAATTATAATCTACGCTTTATAAGTTTCTGTCTTTTATAACTAGCTATGGTCCATTTGTCGTCAGACTTAACATTGTTTAGCTTTGGGTCAAATTATTGAACAAGAATATTTAATTCAAAATTGCAAGCCTGATATAAACACCACTCCCCGCTAGTTAGAAATTTAGGTCTAGAGATGCCAAATAGGCCCCACCTGAAGGTAAAAACCTACCAAGTTACTATATAACTGAAAATTGTATATGAGCTGTGGCTGGGTGGCGTAGTGCAGAAAGTCACAGACTTCAAAGCGAATTCGATCCGATTCAGGCCTCGTTTGTGGTAAATTCCAGACAGTACTTGGAGAGTTTCAAACAAATACAAAGCCAGTCTACTGGTTGAATTGCCTTTGCTATCATATCCAATGCCTATTTTTATATTGACACGTGTATATATAATGTGATTGGTGTTTATCAAGCTCGCAAACAATTTTATTAACAATCTATGATTGTTTATTTGAACAAGATTGTTAGTAAACCCAAACACTGTCAAATAATTTTCATCAATTCCCACCTCTTTACTGCTTAAGTCACGATTATTCGCGGTCAATATCGGGTACAGGAGAGCGTTAATTGTGCATGTTTAGTGCTGATTAGTTTTGCAATTTTTAAATCTTAAATTTATTAGCTATGACATTATTGGTGGCTTTTTTAGTTTTGTATTAAGATATTAAATAAAACTATTAAAGAATTCATATTATTATTCAACAAGTTTAGAAGTAGTTATATTCTGCTTGTTACCTCCTTATTGGGAACCAATCCCTTTATATTTGCAATCTGCAATTTTGTATTAAGTGTTGCGCATCTAATAACAAATTAGTTTAAATAGGACTAGAAGAATAAACCAGGGTCAGTTTGACCGAAAGGTATATTCTCATGTGCACATTCCTTTCGTACTTACTGGCGACTCATCAGTAGGAGCCGGTATTACGGCCCACATTCCTTGACCAACTATATATCCATTATGTATTTGGTCAAGGATTCTGTGTATAGTGAATAGTACCGGCTCCTACTGATGAGTCGCCAGTAAGCACGAAACGAATGTGCACATGAGATTATACCTTTCGTTCATACTGAATTTGTTTTATCCTTCTGCACTTATTTGAATTAATTCGTTACTAGATGCGCAATACCTTATCTACTAAAGTTTCGAAGTATCCTGTTATTTTAAGAGTTATTGAGAATTTATCATTTGTTCTTGAACAAAAGTCACTATTATACGTATCAGCTATTGGCTGTATTGTTGACTTTCGAAAGTGCGTTTACTATCATTTTCAAGTTTTCCTCAGTTTATAGTAATACTATTTCCACTGAAATTATTTTATGGTATTTCAACTATTATGAGTTAAACTCTGCTGGTATATTGCATGGTTCGTTTATTTGTATAAGTTTGTTTTAAATTATTTAATTTTTCTTTATTATTTATTTGAAGCTTGTATATTTGCATAAATAGTTTATTCGCCTAACTGATTAGGTCAACAACAGTTTTCGATTTTCTCACTTGCTTGAGACGGATAAGATACTTCAGTGAGCAGTCATTTATTGCACAAGAGATTAAAAAAATAAATTTTATCAATTTTGATGACTTGAAATGAAAAGCATTTAATTAGTGTTTGATTTAAAAGCTTATTTAAGGATAGTGAAAACTTTAGAAGGAGTTATGCTAATGACTGCAGGGAAATTGGGCAATCGAAATTCCTGCCAATTACAACGTATGCATAACTACAGTCGGAAAGAACTGCATTTATGCTTTTCTGTACTTCTACAAATGCACAACATTAAATAAGTGTGGTATGCTGAATTATTGACTGCGACAAATCTATGTAATCCCATTCCTTATATTTACATTACAGTTTTATCCCCGTTAGTAAGTTTTCGTCTTGTTCTGATGATGATGTAATGGATGGTTGAAACGAGCGATTGACGTTAGTTTTACTATGCTGCCACACTGGCTAAATAAAATGTGATTTGTGCTTATTTTATGTATGAAAATTCGATTTAAATAAGGTACCTATTTCTCGTCTTTTTGTTTTCGAACATCAAATTTATGTTAACTTATTTAATTATGTACAACTTCACATTATATTCAATTGTGTTTTCGTTATTGCGTACCTAATAACAGATTAGTCCAAATAGAACCAGAAGGATAAGTCACCATAAACAAAATGTATAATCTTATTTACACAGTTGTTTCGAGCTTACAGGCAACTTATCAGTTGGAACCGGTACCACACCTTATATCCACTAAATATTTTGTTAAGGCATTTGGGACACAGGCGGTACGATCTTCTTTTCGAATTTGTATTCAAGCAGTACTGGAGTTGGCTTTATATAAAGTCTTCGGCATTGCGATTTCGAAGCTAACTCACAATATTTAATATACACTGAGCATGAAAAGTGTATCAACACTATTGCTATTGTGTTAGTACCCGATAACAACATTATGGTTGCCGAAAAGTTACATGTTACCAACAGTATGGTAGCCGAGTCGGTATACGGTAACAACAGAATGAATTTCAAGATATGCTAAGATTTCACCAAAATTGTAAATTACAGCTACTCCGAAGCACCTGTTACT